>JAJOOH010006296.1:0-86516 GCA_029582605.1 Solanum gracilifrons | reverse complement strand
TTTGGAGAATCCTTGATGAAGATTGGAATGGAGAATTGAAGCTTGAGATTGAGTCTTGAATCCGGAATTAGAGCTTGAGATGTTTGAATTTGGTTGAGGATCTTGGTGGAATTTTGGAGAGGGCTTAGAGAGTGTTTTTGAAGTTAAAAAAAATGACTAAGTATGGGACATATCCCCTTTTTATAAAAAAAAACGTCCCCAACACTTAGCCTCAAAATTGCATTTTTGCGATTTTCGAATTTTGATACGGTTGCTCTAAAATTCGGGTTAGACCCATTCCCCACTCAATTTGACCCCATGAATAAGAATATGAAGTTAAATTTCCGAAATCATATACATATTTTGAGATATATGGAAATTACAATTATAAGTGTTTCTGAAGCACATTTTCAGGCATTTTTGGGGTTGTTTCAACACATCTCACAAGGTTCGCCACAAAAGAGGTATATTATCAACTTGTTTCACTCTTCAAAATTGTTGCCTAAAATCATTCCAAGTTCTTGCATCACTTAGTCAACTGGACCAACGGGGCAAATTCTAGGTGTCATCACACACAATGTTCAAAGTAATCTCATCACAAAAGGCATTGGCACCAATAACAAACAAGACTCCACACTTTCTAGCTAGTGTGCAATGTTCATCACAAGAGACTCATTCGATAACCAGTTAATCACAACGAGATGCTAATAGTTCATACATTGTATATGCAATTTCATTGGCCTCATCGTCGCCGCACATTCATTTTATTCAATTAGAAGAACTATTCGAGTCATCGGTATTGATCACAACCGATACTCAAATAATTTCGATAGAACAAAAGAATTAACAACAGATTCCTACCACCCCTACCAAAAGCATCCAGCATTGTCCTCAATGTGAACAGAGACCAAACATTAACAAAAATAAAAATTAAATACTGGCACTCAAACCGAAAGAGTAGGGTGAAAAGAAATCTTCACTAGACGGCCATTTGGTGAAGACTTGCAGTAATTGTCGAACGTCTCGGTGAACCGCCAAGTTGCAAGAGTCTCACAAAATTTTCCAGCATGTAACCACTCTATTTTGGTGCAGGAAGGCGGACAAGGTCACGTCCACCGAGTAACATCGGTGCATCGCCTAATGGATGTGGTACCTCACCGAAAGATCCAAGATTCCAGTCTATCAAGAATTGTGCAAAAGGGCGGAGAAAGTCGGGCACGCCCTATCATTTCGGTGAACCGTTGAGTGGTGTATGTATCCCGCCTAATGTTCCAGTGTATCAGCCCACTGTTGACGCCAGAAAGGTGATCAACTTTGTGATCGCCGAACTTACTCGGCGGATCGTAAAGGCATCTTAGCCTCACAAAATCACCTACACCTACACATTCAGCACATATTATTCAAAGCAACTAACACTTCGGTTGCCTCCCAAGAAGCACATTATTTAATGTTGTGGCATGACGTGGAAATGCTTTCAAGAATCTCCCAAGTACGTCAATTCAATCACTGAAATTTCATTGCATTCTCCAAAATACAACTTCAAGCGTTGCCCATTCACCTTGTGAACACCCGTGTTACTCTAAATGGGCCTGACCATTTTGATTTGAACTTTCCCAAAAAGAGTCTCAGTCGAGAACTATATAGAAACACACAATCTCCAACTTGGAACTCCCTCCTAAGGATTTTAGAATCGTTCCACTTCTTCATCTTTTACTTGTGGAGGGATGATCTTTCGTATGCCCTAAACCTGAATTCATCCAATTCGTTTAATTGATCTACTCTTTCTTTTGAATAATTGGCCCAGCCCAGATTCAAAGCCTTCAATGCCCATAATGATTTGTCTTCCAGTTCAACCGGTAAATGGCAAGATTTCCCAAAAACTACCTTATATGGAAACATACCGATTGGTGTCTTGTAGGCAGTGCGATATGCCCACAGAGCATCATCTAGCTTTCAAGCCCAATCAGTCCTATTTGCATACACAGTCTTAGCCAAGATACTCTTGATCTCGCACTTCGAAACCTCTAATTGGCCACTCGTTTAAGGATGATATGGCGTTGCTACTTTATGTCGCACCCCGTATTTTCTCAGTGCAGAAGCAAAAATGTTGTTGCAAAAAAGGGATCCACCATCACTAATAATAGCTCGAGGGGTGCCAAACCTAGCAAATATGTAGCGCTTTAATAAATGAACAACACTTTCCCCTTCATTGTTTGGTAGTGCCACAGGTTCCACCCATTTAGAAACATAATCTACTGCCTCCAAAATGTACTTATTACCAAACAAACTCACAAATAGACCCATGAAATCTATTCCTCAAACATCAAATAACTCAACTTCCAGAATAGGCTTGAGAAGCAGCTCATGCCTTCTGGACACCCCACCTAGTTTTTGACATTGTATGCATTTCTTAACAAATTCATGAGCTTCTTTGTAAAGGGATGGCCACTAGTAACCACTTTGACGAATTTTAGTGGTTGTGCGCACACCACTATGATGACCACCAACTGGTGAAACATGACAAGCATGGAGAATTTCATTGAAATCCTCTTCAAGCACACATCTCCTAATGATATGATCTGCAATTCTCTGAATAAGTACGGTTCATCCTAAACGTATTTCTTGACATCGAACAAGAACCTTTTTTGTTGATAGAAATTCATATCTTCCGATATCAATCTCCACATTACATGGTTAGCAAAATCAGCATACCAAGGAGTTTGTTTTAAAATGACCGTGAATACATGTTCATCGGGAAATGAATCATTTATGTCTACCTCCAGCTCGTCATTCTCCTTGCTTTCTAACTTGGATAGATGGTCAGCCACTTGATTTTCACAACCTCTTATATCTTTGACTTCAAAGTCAAACTCTTGCAACAATAGCACCCACCTTATCAATATTGGCTTGGCATTTATTTTTTCATCAAATAACACAGATCTGCGTGATCAGTGTGAACAACCACTTTGGTGCCTAGAAAATATGCCCGAAATTTCTCAAAGGCATATACCACAGCAAGTAATTCTTGCTCGGTAACTTTGTAGTTACGATGAGCACCATTCAGGGTTTTGCTTGCATAGTAAATGGGATGGAATAGCTTGTTGCATTTTTGTCCCAACACGACACCTAATGTCGTACCACTTGCATCGCATATCACTTTGAAGGGTGCCGACCAATCGGGACTAATAATAACCGGGGTGGAGATCAATTTCTCTTTCAAGCACTTAAAGGATACCATACATGCATCATCAAAGTTGAATTTTACTTCCTTCTCCAAAAGTTTGCACAAGGGGTGTGCAATTTTTGAAAATTCTTTGATGAACCTCCGGTAAAAACCAGCATGCTCCAAGAAACTACGAATACCTTTTACCGAGATTGATGGTGGTAGCTTCTCAATTACTTTGATCTTTGCTTTATCAACTTCCAGCCCTTTTTGTGACACTTTGTGACCAAGAACTATACGTTCCCTAACCATGAAGTGGCTTTTCTCCCAATTTAGGACCAAATTTGTCTCCACACATCTTTGAAAACCTACCCCAAGTGTGCCAAGCATGCCAAGCATGCTTCAAAAGTATCACCCACAACTGAGAAGTCATCCATAAAGACTTCCATCAAATTTTCTACCATATTAGCGAAAATAGACAGCATGCAATGTTGAAACGTTGTTGGAGTATTACACAACCTGAACGACATCATTTTGAAAGAAAAAGTTCCATATTGATAAGTTAAAGTGGTTTTATCTTGGTTTACTGGAGTAATAGAGATTTGATCATATCCGGAATACCCATCGAAAACGCAATACCATCCTCTCTCTAAAAGTCGATCAAGCATTTGATCCATAAAAGGCATGGGAAAGTAATCTTTTTCAGTCCAAGAGTTTAACTTCCAATAATCCATGCATACTCGCCATCCGATTACCGATCTCATAGAAACAAGCTCTCCCTTTTCATTTGGGACTACTGTGACACATCCATTTTTTGGTACACATTGTACCGGAATCACCCACTTGCTATCCACAATAGGGTAGATCTCACTTACATCCAACCACTTTATTATCTCCTTTTTCACCACCTCTTCGACACTTGGTTTACACTCTCTATCAAGTTGAATTTTGTGAGTGGAAATGTCGGGTGGAATGCCCACAATGTCAGTGATAGTCCATCCAAGAGCTTTGATGTATCTTATCAACACTTTAAAAGCAACTTTACTTGCCATTCAAGCAGGTCAGCTGCAATGATTATGGGTAAGGTGTTATTTGCCCCCAAGAATGCATATCAAATATGAGCGGGAAGTACTTTCAACTCAAGCTTTGGTGGTTCCTCCCTTGATGGCTTGTCGGGTAGATTTTCTCATTTTTTTAGATCAATATCTAGCTTTAATGGAGTCTTTGAACATTCCCCTAAACCCAAAAGGGTAGCTACCACCTCATAGTAACCTTGGATTTTGGACTCATCATAGTTTGCAAGCACAGCCTCAAGTGGCTCACTTCTACACGTCAAATAGCTCACACTAGCCACTGCTTCATCAATTACATCAATACTCGAAACCACATGAATATCGCTTGGGTGCTTCATTGACTTACACACATTAAAAGTGACTTCATCATCGTTCACCCAGAACTTCAATTCTCTGCTTTCTACATCTATTAACACTCTCTTGATTGCTAAAAATGGTCTTCCCAAAATAGTGGGAATTTCAGCATCAATCTCGCAATCAAGGATGACAAAATCAGCAGGAAAGATGAATCAGTCAACCTTTACCAAGATATCATAGAGTATCCTCACAGGGTGGTTGATTGATCGGTCTGCCATCAGAAGCCTCATTGTTGTGGATTTCGATTCACCCAACCCAAGTTATTTATAAATTGTGTATGGCATTAGATTTATACTTGCCCCCAAATCACATAGGGCTTTGGAACATTGGAGTATAACGATAGTACAAGGAATGGTGAAGGCTCCGGGATCTTCTTTATTTTTAATCATCTTATTAGTCATAATCGCACTACAACTATGAGAGACTTCAATTGTTTCGAAGTCCAAGCTTCTTTCCTTTGTGACTAACTCCTTCATGAACTTGGCATAACCCGACATCTCTAACAATTCTTCCACTAGTAGGAGATTAATCGATAACTTCTTGAACACCAATAAGAACTTCTTGAACATCTCATCCTCATTTTTCCTCTTGAGACGTTGGGGAAATGGAAAAGTTATTTTGGGGACAAGTTGCACTAATTTTGAGATTGAGGTGCTTTTTCCTGCATCTTTTTGTAACTCTTTGACAAATCTTTGTTGGATAGGAATCTTTTCTTCCTCAATACCTTTGTCTTCTTCATGAGTTTGTGCATTATCATTACCATTCATATCACCTGCCACTACCTTTCCACTTCGAGTAACCACAGCCAGATCTGTATCACCATCCTCTACCAAAGTTGTTATGTGTACGATTTCGCCTTCCCCCGTTACTTTTGGTTCCAATTGTTCTTAAAGTTGACTCAGCTAACCTTCAAGTAGCTTTATTGCATCAGTGGGAGAGTTCACTCTATTTTTTAATGATTAAAAATCGGCTTTCATTCCCCTTAGCAAGTCATCCTAGCACTCAACGTTTTCAAGGATTCGAGACAACAAATCATCCACTCAGAGACTACTTGCAGTCCTCTTTGACTTTGGGCTATCACTCAATTGTGTGTGATCGTCTTCATGATCATCTTCACTTTTTCAATGGACACTTTGCTCATCCCATTCTTGATAGTATCTTCTCCGTTCTTCTTCTTTGTGAGAGTTCCAACATTGGTTCCCACCCCGCTGCAAGTAGCGTGAGTGGAAAACCTCCTCAAATCTGTAAAAGCTCCAACATTGATTCTCCCTTGGTTTTGAATACCCGAGGAAGAATCGTCCTCAACTCTAAACACTCCCCTTTCACCTTTAGGTTTGTTCACATTTTCTAACACTTGTGTTTGTAACAACTTCATTTGGGATAACATCTTGTTGATGTTCTCATCCCTTTCTCTTTCTTTATCAAGCTGTTCTTGAATCATCCTAAAGAAAAAAGCTGAAACTTGATCTTGAGTGTACCATGCTTGATTTATTTTCGTCATGTCATCAAGAATAAATGAAGCCACCTCAAACGATTGCAACATTATTCCACCTCGAACCATTTGATCAGCTACTCATGTATTTACCGAATCAAGACTTCGATAAATGTATTGTAAAAGCACATTGTTTGGAAGTCCGTGAGTCAAGCATTGAAGTAGTAGCTTCTTAAATATCAGCCACTTTTCATGGATGGGTTCACCTTCCAATCGCTTGAAACCTTGAATGTTGTCTGTGAGTTTCATCATCCTCGATGCTGGAAAGAACCTCACATTGAATGTCGTGGTAAGCTCATCCCAAGATGTGATGGAATTCTTCGGTAACTCAGCCAGCCATTTCCTAGCTTCAGCCGTTAGAGATAATGGGAATAACCTGAGACAGACTGATTCTTGTGATACATTCTTGAATGAGAAGGGACCACGAACATCTATAAAATTCCGCATATGCTCATGTGGGTCTCCGTGAGTTAACCCTACGTAAAGTCCCTTCATTTGACGGAGATGGAGAGTTGTGCTAGCAACATGGAATATAGCATTCTCTTCGATTAACGGTAGACAAATTGCACCAATTCCACCCAATTGGATTGGGTTATGCACACTATTAAGATCGTCACTATCACCTTGGTGGCCCACTTGGCTACCGTTAATCTCTGCCTCACTCATTTCCTCTTTGTTCAACACAAACATAAAACAAATCAAATCAATTCAACTATAGCCAACAAAATCACTAATTAAACTTTGATTAGAAAATTCTAAGCAAACACCACTCCTTGATAGAGGAGCCTTTTTAATTAAAGTATCAACTACACATCATCTGATACTAGGTGTAGACGATCGTTAAGTAGTATAAACCCAACAAGAGACTTGGGATCGATCCCACATGGAGTAGTTCTATTTTGAATTCAAGTATGAAATTAGTCTAGTGATTCCACCCGATATAGGAATAGAAATTATCGAAAACTATTAATAAAATTAGAAGGGTGACATCAATGTCAGGGTAAGGGGTTTTAGATCAGAAAACAACCTCAACAATTAATCAGGAGTAATCAAATAGGAGAACGATACTTGGGGGATTGACCGGCCAATTGCTAAATTCAATACAATGGGTGATAGTTGATAACCAAAAGCACTAACTCTTCGTGGGTAAGATGAACTTTAGATTAGGTACTTTTCTCTCAAACAATTACCTTGTTTCAATTGAGTTCTCTTGAACCTCAATGTATTAAACATGGAGACCAGCCCACAACCTCACTACATCTACTCTTCCGAGGTAAATACAAAGAATGAATCTCGAGATTCACTCTCTCGAGTTGAACCCACCATGACCCAATAACTACGATTGCCAACTTATCACTTTAGTTTTACACTTCTTTCTCAAGCAAACATAAAACACTAAATCATACAGAAATAACATACCACGGAGAAATTAAACCATAGCAATAAATCAGACCCACTTCGAATTAGCACTAGAATAGATAATGACTAACACCCATCAAGCCAAATTCAGCAATTAACCACATTGTCAAACCCCCAAGATGGGGTTTTAGCTAATCATCATAAGAAAGGGAAAATTCAGTACCTAATACATGCTCCATAGTTGGGTATTGATTTTTGATGTTCTAAGATGAATAAATATTTGTCTATTACAACACCCAATTGAAATCTCTCACCAAAAATTCTAAAAATCAACAAGAATAGTGCTTTTGTTCTATCTATTGCGTTCCACAATGACTGGATGCATTCTCTCTTTTCCAAAAATCAATTTATACTGATATGAGATGTGGCTTTTTGGGGTTGATCGGTGAGGAAAGTCGGGCTTCGCCGACCAGTTGGCGACCTACCGATCGTCCTTGTCCATCACCTTCTTTCTTAACGTTTCCATCCATCATGCACTGTAACTTTAGGCGGTTTAGATCGGGGTTGCCTATCACTTCCACGATCCGCCCTTTAGTTCTTTTGCTCACCAATTCAATTTAATCTTTGTCTCGTTCATTGCATTCAGTGGTACAATCTTGCTTCGCCGATCGATTTGGCTATTTTCCGATATAGAACACAGTTCGTCCAAATTTCTCTCATTTCAGGAACAGTGTACTGTAAAATTAGGCAGTCTAGAGGAAACTCGGTGATACGTCGAGTGCTCTTGGCGATCGTTAGGCTTGCCTTTCTTCTCTTCTTCAGCTTGTTTTGTTCCTTTTTACATGTTAGTGTGCTTACTTTGATCCTCTATCAACATACCTAAAAATCAAGGTTTACACATCATTTCATAGAACAAATTCAACATTTGGGGACACTAAATTCATCAAAACAACACCCTAAATGAGTCCAAGTCTCGGACTCATCAAGGTGTTGGTGATATTTTCTAAGATAATTCAGACGAATCTGAACTGCAATATAGTAGGGACCTGATCATGGCACTGAGTTTGAAAATGCAACGGTTGAACATTTTTGTGCTGAGAATGGAATTCATCACAACTTTTCAACCCCAATGACACCTCAGTTGAATGGTGTAGTTGAAAGGAAGAACAAAACCTTCGTTGACATTGCAAGGAAAATGCTAATCGACTCTAGTTGTCCGAAGAACTTCTTGACTGAAGCTAAGAATATTTCTTGTTATGTGACCAATCGATGTTTGATCAGGTCAATTGTCAACAAAACTTTGATGTGTCTGTGATTTTGACTTATTTGAGAATTTTTTAGTTCAACAAATAGTGTACTCAATGCCTATTTATGTCCTTATCTGATGATATTTTGATATTTTGTAGTTGTGAAGGCTAAAGGACAAGGCAAGGTTGAATATATGAAAAGAGGCCAAAAACATTGAAAAGAGTGTAAACTCTGAGTTGAGGATCACCTAGCAAAATGGGCGGATAACCCAACATGTCTGAACCTCACCTAAAGTGACAGTGTTCACTTCTAAAAAATATTCAAGGCAGGTCGGCAAAGCAAAGTGCAAATGGAAATTCTTCAAAATCATTGGGAAAGCTAAAAGTCCCATCGTCGAATGTGATAAACTTCTGAGTTAAAATGAAATGTGAATGGGTGAACAAAGGTGGTAATCGGTGATTCGGCAAATGTTAAAGACTGACTCAATTGATTTTGCTAACTAATATTCAAACACCTAAAGATTGAAGTCAAGAAAGGGCGAGCCAAAAAAAAGAATGGTGATCTACCGATCAAGTAGGCTAGCCCAACTAATGTCGCCATTCAGGTCGCGCATGGAATTTTGGACTAATTTTGGGAAAATTATAAATAGTCCAAAGGAGAGAGAAAATGTAGATTTTTTATTTGAGAAAACATACTTTTGAATATATTTTTTACCTTTTCTTCTTTTCTCTAAGTTTTAGGGTTTTGGACAATCTTGTGATTGATAATTGAAGGTTTAATTTAAAGTGGGTGCGGAAGATTGTTATTTATAATCAACACTTTGATGGCTGAAAACGTAATTGGTTTAATTTATTTCCCTTTTATGATGTTTGGCTAAAATCCCAACTCTAAGGGTGTGATTATGGAGTTGGGTATTAAATTTAATTTAGCAGGTCTAGTGTCTTGCTCTATTTTGTACTATTTATTCATGGACTTGAGCTATTTAGCATGGGATAAATTTATGGCATAAGGTTGCAAACTTAATCCTAACTTAGATCTTTGATTGATGCTTGAAAGAGATTAATTGAAGTGGGTAAATAGCTTAATACTTGCGAATTGGATTTGATTGTTGTAGGTTACTCGAAAGAGAAATTGTAGTTTCGGTTCTAATTACAAAATCTGCTCAAAAGAGAGATTTTAGTAAGGTATTGGATTAATTTGTATTTAAGCTAGATGAGACCGAAAGGAGATATGATGATATGATACATTGAGATCAAAAAAAGATTCATATCGTTGACGATTACCCAACCACTCACTGTTTCTTTAGCATTATTGAGCAAGCACTTGTACCCCTATTTGATGTTTATACCAACTCGTGCACCTCTAGATCTTCTTTTACTTGTATAAACCCTATTTTTTAAAATTGAATTATGATAACTGATTCCAAAATCCTTTTCTTAAATTTGGTGGAATCATCCACCCATTTGTCCTAGTTCTACAATGAATTGGCTTGCATCTTTAATTTCCTTACATAATTTTTACATTTAGACCACTCCATGTTGGATTTAACCCCAACTCTTTTGTTGGGTATTAATATTTCTAGCGGTCACTTACTCATTTAATTGTTTTTGTCAGTAATTTGAGCATTGTAAAAAATGGTGCCGCTGCCAGAGAGTAGTAGCTAAGAAATCAGTTCGTGAAGTTAATTTGTGAACTGTTTTGTTTGTAGTAGAATACAACTTTCATTTGGTGTTATTGTGCCCTATTTGTAGGTGGAAATATGAGTGTGGATGGAAGTTATGATGCTAGTCACTATTGGAAAAATGATAACATTGGAGACATGAATGACATATATGTTAATGTCGTTGAGAGTACATGAGCAATCTGCTTACCTCCTAATACTAAGAAAGTTATGTTTCATGTAACCGGAACTATGTTACAATTGCTCCAGATGAGAGGGAAATTTGGAGGTCTTGCTCATGAAGACCCATGAACATCTCCGGAACTTTGTGGCCATTTGCGGGCTTTCAACTTCAAGAACATCTCATAAGAATCCATGTGTTTGAGGTTGCTTCCTTTATGCTTAACGAGAGAAGCAACCAGGTGGCTAGCTGAACTACCACAAGATTTCATAAATTCATGGGAAGAAGTAACAAAATCATTTCTTGGAAGATTTTTCCCTCCTTCAAAGATGGTGAATCTTAGAGATAGCATCCAAAATTTCAAGAGAGTGTATGGTGATTCTCTTCATAAAACTTGGTTGCGATTTCAAAAGTTTGTGTTACAATGCCCAACCCATGGTGTTTCGAACAACTTGTTGTTGTAATATTTCGACCGTAGCCTTAATATAGTAAACAAAGGGTTGGCTGACCAACTCATTCAAGGAGGGTTTATGTGACAAATGTTTGAAGTAGAAACAATGTTTCTTGATGATATGAACAAGATAAATTGAGCATAGCATAGTAAAGAGGATGAAGTATCTTCTCTACATTTGGGTGACCATGGAGCTGATAGAGAAGAACTAATAGCGTAATGACAACATGGCCAAAATGATAACTCAACTTGACTTATTATACAAGCATGTCGTGGGGCTGGATTAAATCCGATAAATGAAGTTGATATGAGCAGTGGGCAGTGCCTCAATTATGCGCATTTGGGGAACCGAATGAGGGGTTCCCATCCGAATTATCCTAGATCGGGTGGAAACCAAGGCTTGACTAAGCAAAAGAGATAATGGCTGGAGAGATTGGCGAGATAGAGGAAGAAATTAGAGGGATCATGAAGCTGACAAAGATAGATACATACCACCTTATGACCGTCCCAAACCCAAAGAGAAAGCTGGAATGGAAGGAAATCGAGCTTATGATATGTTGACTAGGATCTTTAACAAGGTTAATGGTTCTAAGAAGGTGTTGAAAGATATGAAAAATGATTTCTCCACCTTGACTCAAATGGTTACTTCCCACTCTGTGTCAATTAAGAAACTGAAATTTAGATGTGTCAATTCTCCCCTCATTTAAATCCAAGGTAAGAAAGGACTTTGCCTAGTGATACCATCCCAACCCCAAAATTGATGTTTGATGAGTGAGAAATATATCATTTCACGACAGTAAATACGGCGCTTCTTAGGAGGCAACCCAAGTTTACTTTATTGCTTTTAATAACATGTGTTGTGAATGCAAGTTAAAATGAACTCAAAAGTTAAAAAGGACAACATGGGTGATGCAAATATCTAGTTGATGATCCACCGAGTTAGTTTGGTGGACAACTTTATTTTCACCTTCTTAGAAAAGAATTTTGAAAAATGGTGCTGTCAACTTCGGCAGACACTTACCTGGTTGGTGATACACAAAATTATATTTGGTGAAAAACATCGGGTCCACCAATTTTAACTTCAGGTTGGGTATTTGTACATGCATCAATGGTGAGCTTAAGCTCCTTCGGTGATTCTCCAAATTCATTCGGCGATGTTAGTCACAGACCACCGAGTGCGCCTGATAGTGAAAGGTCAAGGGTCTTTTCTCTTTTAAATAGTCATCCTTTGATCTTTTTGAATCTTTTCACTTCCTACACTCTATACTCTTAAGCTAAATACTATATTGAGTCCTCTTTGCTTTGATTTGCTTTCGTGGAGTGAGTGTTTGTGCGAGATTCTTGACCCAACCACTCCTCTCTTTCTATTCAAAGAACCCTTACCTATTGAGGTTGGCTTTCGAGTTTACACTTTTTGTTTTTACTTGAAATTTGTGACTATTGTTGTGTTAAATATTTCTATGTGAGTTTAATTTTAAATCATGTCGGTATGCATTAGTCTAATCGATTTAATATTGCCCTATGAGTTAAAATAGGTTATTTTATGCCCAAAGCTGCAAAAAATTAATTGTGTGGGTTGTTAATTGAAAATTGATTGATGAACATTGTGGGTTTTGTTTGAATTTTACTTGGTGAAGTCTGATTAGCCAGTGATTTTCAATAGGCTTTTATTTGCCCAATGATAAATAGGGTCACATGTTTCTTGAGGGTAATTCGTTGATTTGGTAATATTTTGTTTATTCTAGGGAAGTCTGAGTACTAGGGGTAAAATTGGTATATGTGTAGCTTGTTAATATGTTTGGGGGTTAGGTATTCTTACATTTTAGTTCTTGAATTTTGAAAATTTTGTGTTGGACTAAACATCACATGTTCGGCGCTTGTCTTAGCCAGCCAGTTGATTAGGTGAATTGTCGAATAAGTCCAAAATCGCCCTTTGGTGGTGAATTTGTGACCTGGGTACTATCAATTTTGATAGGCTTGTCTTAGCTCACCAAACTATCTCGGTGAATTATCAATTTGGAGTTGACATCGCCATTAATGTCTGATCTTGAACTATTTGACATTGTCACTTTTGGCGAGCTTGTCTTAGCTCACCAAACCAGCATGGTGAATCACCGAGTTGGAATTTAGTCACCCTTCATTCCTAAGTGGAATTAATTTTTAAATTGTCTTCAATTTTTTGAGGTGTATTCTTAGACATTTCAAGCTCAAACTAATTAAATTATCAAATAATTAAATTTTAAAAATACATTCCCTTAACTTTAAACATTTTCTGAAGTGTAATACTCACGACAATATTGATGATTTAAACCTATTTTTGTAATTAAAAGTAATACAAAATATTATACAAGTAAAAATGATACTCTAATTGGTATACTCAATTGAATGAAGTTTTAATTCTATTTTTAAATATTTTTACTACTAGAATAATTCTGATGATTTGTGCAACAATTGACTCAATTGAAAAAGTTTCCAAACTATAATCCATACAAATTCACTTAAGATATAAGCATTTGTGGGGTTATGCATATCACAATAATTTATATATGTTAATTTGTGTCTTCGAATTATTATAAAAAATATTATATTACAAATTGAAAAAAAATTAATTATCAAATTATAATTCACTATCATGTGTTTTAATAATTTATGAAAATAAAATATATAAGCAAAAACATTAAATAAAATAAGATGTCCCTTATCAAAATTTTATTGGGACTCTTACTCGGTAAAGAAAACACAACAAATTTATAACAATCAAAGAGTGTAAAAAAATATTCTAAATATAACCGGACAAATGAGGAAATTCGAAGAGTCATACCATGATGAGGAATCAAAACCAATTGTAGATTGATGAAAATTTCAGTACTAGATTAGAATCTAGTAAGTTGGTATGGAGTAATAGAAGCTTTTTCTTTTTTTTGAGAATTCAAGAAATTCTAGCTTGACGTAGAAGCTAGGCAATGAAAATTAGGGAAACTTTATAGTTTATATATATATGATGTGTTGGTCAAACTTTTTGTTAAGCTAGTAGCCATAAATGTTTTTCACTTGAAAGAAAATATCTATTTCATCGGCTATTCACTATCAAGGTTGATATCTTGAAACAATCTAATATTTTTTTGGATAAAAAGACGATTTTATTTAATAAAATAAAGACTTAATTGACTCTTTAATTGACAATCAAAATCAAAAGGCTATATTTATTAAAAACTTTATTCCATTTTTATATTTTACCAAAACAGTCAATACAAAGTCTTGTAAGAAATTAATAACTCATAATTGTAAGTTTATCTAAGTTATACATTTATTTTCACTTAAAAGAAAATGTCCCCTTCATTTCGCTATCCACCATTAAGGCTAATATTTTGAAGTAATTTAATACTATTTTGAATAAAAAGTAATTTTATTTAATAAAATAAAGACTTAAATGACTTTTTAATTGACAACTGCAATAAAAAAGCTATATTTATTTAAAATATTATTCGACTTTTATATTTTACCAATATATCAAAATTAAGGAATATATTTGATATTTATTGACGCAAGTTCATATACTAATTAAGACATATTTTTGTAATTAAAAGTAATACAAAATATTATACAAGTGAAAATAATGAAGTTTTGATTCTATTTTTAAAAATATTTCTACAGCTAGAATATTTAATAGTTTGTGCAACAATTAACCCAATAGAAAAAGTTTTCAAAACTAAAATCCATAAGACAAGTGAAAAAAATTAAGATACATACCATGGTGGAAATTCAGAACTATGTTAGACTCTGGTAGCGCGTATGGAGCGTAGAAGGTTTTTCTTTCTTTGAGAATTCAAGAAATTCTACCCAACCATTTATTATTGAAGAAAATTAGCATCACGTTGAAGCTAGGGGATGAATATAAGGGAAACATTATAGTGTATATATATGATGGGTTGGTCAAACGTTATAGATCAATATGATCTGAAAGCAATCTTATATTTTTTGGGGAAAAAGTTAATAAAACAAAGACTTAAACGACGCTTTAATTAGCAATTGAAATCAAAAGGCTATATTTATTAAAAACTTTATTCCACTTTTATATTTTATCACAAAAGTCAATAACAAAGTATTGTAAGAAATTATAACTCATAATTGCACTTTTATATAATTTATAATATATTTATTTTAACTTAAAAGGAAATGTCCCTATCATATTAAAGGAGAGCACGAAACAGTGACTTGATAGAGACTGAAATCATATGAACATATATTCCGCCTTTCTTTTAGATGCGTCCCTCCAAAAAAGACACATTTTTATGTATTCTATTACTTCTGTTAACTAAGAGTGGTATCGGGGACAATGAGATTTTTTGTCATTACCTAATGATGGATATAAACGATATTATACAATTGAGTAAAATTTAAGTAACAATTAAAACAAACATGATATTTAATTTAAACTAGCAATACAATACAATACAACGGGTAACAACAATCGAGAAATCCTCGACAGCCAGCAATACTAGGATCCGAAACATACTGAATAATAAGAAACTTTTTTCCGTCGGAAAGCTTAACTTCAGTCAAATGGTAGATAAAGAAGTTGATATGATTCCCCTGTCCTTTTGGCTAACTCTAATACAACCCAACTTTAATCCCTACTGCAATCATAGTCATCAAACCTAGCAATTGTTTTACGAATCCTCTTGCCTCTTCCCAACTCGTCTGTCACAACTTATGCATCGTCCTCAGTAGGGGCCCTATCGTTCACAGCATCTCTGGCAGCCAAAACATTGTCAGGAGTTCGATTCCTGTTTGGTACCAATATACTGCTACTAGAACCCTGTGTCGCTTTGAAAATTCCCCATAAGTAGCATTTCAATTGGTATCCTATCAAACAGTTTATCAAATAACTTAACAATGAACATGAAATAACAACATTTAATGAAAGCACGAAATAAGTAAAAACTTACTCCAATGACGCAAGGGCAGTTCTGTGGATGTGAAACCAATAGCTCCCCATATGGTGTTAATGCTCGGAGAGCATGTTCTCCACCAATCATATCTTGAACCATACTATCAAATTTATCCTGGTGTCTATACGGAGAAAATGAAAATTAAAACAAAGCGAATTTGATGAATCGCACTAAGCATAAAATGGTGAACATATAAAGTACTTACCTTGCCTCCGAGGGGAAGAAAAACAACTCAATGTCATCGACAGTAGCCTCTGGTGTGTTGAAATACTTAGGCCATAAATCATCTTTTGAAACCATTTCAAAGTGAAGATGAAGTTGAAATAACTTTGCTTTTCCAGATACACTCTAACTTGCTTTGTCGGAGAGGTGACCAACAACTCTGTCAAGGTTATACTTGGTGTTCCAAATGTTATAGCAATCCCTACAAGAAAATAGATATTCTTATTCACAATGTATACAATAATAAACTCCGAATAATGTGTGAGATATATACTCACCTCCAAATAGGATCATCAACAGGTTGTGCAGCATGACTAAGCTCTACCAAATCAGTTCCAGGTGGGATAGCATTAGAATTCGTCATTCTAGTGATTCATTTTCCTTGGAATCATCGCACAGCCAAGGGACGAATTCAGTGAAGGTGACTTTTTCAAGGCAGTAGTGAAGAAATTTAAAACATAAGTTTTGAGTAATCAGGTCCATAATGACTATTACAACAATGGTTTCCCTTAAACAAGATCATCAAGTCCATAGAATCTTAGCTAATACATTAGTGTAACGAGCACTATATACCCAGTTTTTCAGACAGTGAAAAACATATCTAATAAGAAAAACTATAACAACAACAAATAGTGTGATAACATTATGAAGTTCTGATCTTGCATGAGAACGACACAAATATCCATATTTAAAGGTGGCATTTCATTAAACATCCGGATTCATTTGGATTTGGTGATAAGCAGAAAAAGAAACAAAGTTCATATTTCTTTAAGCGAGAAGAGCAACACTCACTTTATTGAAGTAAAATTTTAAAAGAATTATATTCATTCTCTTCACAATCATAGATTGATTACCATGGGGATAAACACAACTTAAATTGTGAATCCATTGAGTTGTTCATTAACTTTTAGTGTTTTCCAAACCTCTAAGTTAGTCTAAATCATCATAATCAAACTTAGAAAGTTACAAACGATCTACTGATAGCCTAGAAAGCAACATAATTTACTAGCTTTCAACAAGATTTTCAAGTCAATAGAATCTTAGCTAATACAGTAGACTAACGAGCACTATAAATTTTCTGATACTTGATATCACTAGTATATAAATCCAGTGGCATGTCTTTGATTCAACCTACCTTGTCTTTTCAAGTAAATTAAGGATTTAATGATCTGAACTAATGAAAAGAATCAAAGGCAAATGGTAACATTGTCAATTAGCTAAACCCTGACAACAACATATACGTGGTAGTGAAATCGCACTTGTGTGATTTGGGGAGGGTAGAATGTACACAGACCTTACCCCTACCTCATGGAGGTAGAGAGACTATTTTTAGAGGACCCTTGGCTCAAGTACAATAAATCATAGTAGGTATGAAAAGGAAAAGTGATAACAAAAAAACATATCATCTATTAAGGAAACAATAACAACAACAAATTATATGATAACTATATCATATGCAAGATAGTTCATTATAGCACAATGAACCTTTTCACTAATGCATGAAACTCAACCTCAAAGGTCTTGTCATAAATTGCAAGTTGCCAAATTAGGATAGAGAAATTCTTTTTGTAATAGACTAAAACGGAAAATAAGACAAATAAATTGAAATAGAGGGAGAATTAATTACTTGCCACAACTAATTTACCAAGAAGAGAAGTAGATTCTAGCTAAAGTCTCTCAAAGTTTTAGTGTTCATTAAGTACAATAGAGCATTTAGGCGTCGTTGCAACTCTCACAATTACTAATCGTCTTTTCATATTCATGCAAAATTAGCATAGCAGAAATTTAACAATATATGCTTACCGATGTACAACAAATGCAAGATAGTTTACACAATGAATAAGGGCATTCGGAAATCCTTTGTCACCGCAATTTACACATATTTTCGATGCCTGCACAACATCAAAGAATAATCATTAAAACTACGAAAGTTATATCAAGAAATTAAAGCATATGTTATAGTCTCCATTCTCCAATTTTAGAATATGTAATGATTCAAATTAATTCTGAGTTGTGCTATCAATGTAGACTGGTTGCGTTGGTGGAGATAGCTAGAATATCACAATTTGAATAAAAAAATATTATACTATATATTGTAGCTAGAGTTGTGTAATTATAATTAAAAATTATTGACTATTAAGTTTGCAATTATGTTTCACTTCTTAATTTGTCTTAATTATGTTTCACTGCTTTGTAAAATTGTCTTCAATTTTTTTAGGTGTCTTCTTAGACATTCAAACTCAAACTAATTAAATTATCAAATAATTAAATTTCAAAATATATTGTCAAAACTTTAGACGCTTTTTTAAATTGTAATACTCACTACAATATTGATGATTTAAACCTATATTTGTAATTAAAAGTAATACAAAATATTATACAAGTAAAAATGATACTCTAATTGGTGTACTCAATCAAATGAAGTTTCAATTCTATTTTTAAATATTTCTACTACTAGAATAATTCTAACTATTTGTGCAACAATTGACTCAATTGAAAAAGTTTTCCAAACTATAATCCATACGAATTATTACAAAAAAATATTATATTGCTAATTGGAAAAAATTAATTATCAAATTATAATTAACTATCATGTATTTTAATAATTTATGAAAATAAAATATATAAGAAAAACATCAAAAAAAATTTCCTTTTCAAAGTTTTATTGGAATTCTTACCCGTGACAGAAAACACAACAAATTTATAACAATCAAAGAGTGTAAAGAATTATACTAGATAAAAAAAAAATTATACTAAATCAAACACACAAGTGAAGAAATCCGAAGAGACATACCATGGTGCGAAATCAAAACCAATCGGAGATTGATGGAAATTTTAGTACGAGATTAGAATCTGGTAAGCTGGTATGGAGTGATAGAATATTTTTCTCTTTTTTTGAGAATTCAAGAAAACCTTGATGTTGAAGCTAGGCGATGAAAATAAGGAAAACTTTATGGTTTGTATATATATGATGGGTTGGTCAAATTTATTTATTTTAGCTAGTAGCCATAAGTGTTTTTCACTTGAAAGAAAATATCCATTTCATCTGGCTATTCACATTTAGGCTAATATCTTGAAACAATCTGATAATTCTTTTGGAAAAAATTTAATTTAATTTAATAAAATAAATACTACTTAATTGACCATCGAAATCAAAAGGCTATATTTATTAAAAACTTTATTCCATTTTTATATTTTAACAAGAAAGTCAATACGAAGTCTTGTAAGAAATTAATAACTCATAATTGAAAGTTTATCTAATTTATTCATTTATTTTCACTAAAAAGAAAATGTCCCCTTCATCTAGTTATCCACCATTAAGGTTGATATTTTGAAGCAATTTAATATATATATTTTTGAATAAAAAGTAATTTTATTTAATAAAATAAAGAATTAAATGACTTTTTAACTGACAACCGAAATCAAAAAGCTATATTTATTTACAATATTACTCGACTTTTATATTTTACCAATATCTCAAAATTAAGGAATATATTTAATCTTTATGGACGCAAGTTCATATACTAATTAAGACATATTTTTGTAATTAAAAGTAATACAAAATACTATACAAGTGAAAATGATGAAATTTTGGTTCTAGTTTTAAATATTTCTATAACTAGAATAATTTTGGTAGTTAGTGCAACAATTAACCCAATTGAAAAAGTTTTCAAAACTAAAATCCATAAGACAAGTGAGGAAATTCTAAGATACATACCATGGTGGAAATTCAGAAATATATTAAACTCTGGTAGCAGGTATGAAGCGATATATAGAAGGTTTTTCTTTCTTTGAGAATTCAAGAAATCCTACCCAGCCCTTTTTGTTGAAGAAAATTAGCGTGACGTTGAAGCTAGGCGATGAAATTAAGGGAAACATTATGGTTATTTATATGATGGGTTGGTCAAACGTTATAGATCAATGTGATCTCAAAGAAATCTAATATTTTGGGGAAAAAATAAAATAAAATTAATAAAACAAAGTCTTACACGACTGTTTAATTGACAATTGAAATGAAAAGGCTATATTTATTAAAAAATTTATTCCACTTTTATATTTTATCACAACAGTCAATAATGGAGTCTTGTAACAAATTATAACTCATAATTACAATTTTATCTAATTTATAATATATTTATTTTCACTTAAAAGGAAATGTCTATTTCATCTGGCTATTCATCATTAAGCCTGATATCTTGAAGATATTTAATATTTTTTTGGTTAAAAAGATAATTTTATTTAATAAAACAACGAATAAATGACTATTCAATTGACCATCAAAATGAAAAAAATTATATTTATTTAAAACATGATTCGACTTTTATATTTTACAAAAAACAGTCAATAATGAAGTCTTGTAAGAAATTATAATTCATAATTACAATTTTATCTAATTTAATATTTATTAATTTATTAAGGGTAGTCATAAACTGTGATTGGTCATCTATGTATATTCTACATAGTTTGCTATAACTAATACAGATTTACTTAAGATATAAGTGTTTGTTATGTTATGTAACGCAGAATAATTTTTATATATCTATTCATGTATTACAAATTATTTTTAAAAAAAACTATTATATTGCTAATTTTTTTTAAAAAATTATCAATTTATAATTAACTATCATGTATAAAATAAGATATGTTTTTTCAAAATTTTATTGGAACTCTAATCCATGAAAGAAAACACAATAAATTAATAACAATCAAAGAGTGTAAAAAAATTATACTAGATCAAAAAAGACAAGTAAGGAAATTCAAAGAGACATACCATGCTTGAATAAAAACCAATTGGAGGTTGGTGAAAAGTCAGAACTATATTAGAATCTGGTATGCAGAGATTGAAGTTTTTATTTTAGAATTTAGAAAAGCCTAGTGAATCACTCTTTATTGAAAAGAATTAGCGTGATATTTAAGCTAGGGGATATCTTGAAGAAATCTAATATCTTTTTTGAAAAAAAAATTATTTAATAAAACAAAAACTTAAATGACTCTTCAATTAACAACCGAAATCACAAAATTATATTTATTTAAAACTTTATTCCACTTTCATAATTTACTGAAACAGTCAATAACGAAGTCGGGTAAAAAATTATAACTCATAATTGTAATTTTATAAATACATTTATTTTAACTTAAAAGGAAATGTCCCTATCATCTAGCTATCCACCATTAAGGCTTCTTAAAGCAATTTAATATTTTTTCGGATAAAAGAAAATTTTATTTAATAAAACAAAGAATTAAAAGACTCTTTAATTGACAACTAAAATCATAAAGATTTATTTATTTAAAACATTATTCAACTTTTATATTCTACCAAAACAGTCAATAATGAAGTTTTGCACGAAATTATAACTCATAATAGCATTAATTTTATTTGACTTAAAATACATTTATTGAGGGTAATAAGAAATTGCGATTGTGCATCAAAGAATATGAGACTGTAATCATCGTTTAGTATTATTAATGTAACACCTCAGATTCAATAAGATGGAAAAAATGTAGGTTTTCAAGACCTGGTCTCAGGACAACCGAAAGCCACTGACGGACCGTATATCAGACCACGGATCATAGGTGGGGTTCCGTCCCTGGGTTCCAGACTTAGGGGTCTCTGATCCCACCCACGGCCGACCAGTACAGTCTGTGGTTGGACCTACGGACGAAGGTGAGGGTTAACAACTAATTAGAGGAAAATGACTTTTGGATCAACTTCAAACGATCATATATTTTAGAACAAAATGAAATAGGTGTCTCATGACCCATCAAATTAAAGATAATTGAATCCTCTTTCCAACGCCACCAAGTTTGCTAAAATACAAGCACAGAGTAAAAAGTTATGCTTATTGTAGTGAAGCCCTGTTGGGAAGACCACGAACCACGACCCAGTTGATGGGCAGTAGTTCAAACGACGGCCCGTCAGTCCCACTGTGAATGGCCTTCGTCAGCTTTTAAGTGAGGGTCATTTTGGTCCCTTTTTCCTAGGCATTAGGCACTTAAACTACGTCGTTTGATGCCTAAACTACATCGTTTTACTTAGTCTAAGTTTAATAATCTAGTCAGACATACCCAAAACCCTCATTCTCCAAAAATCATCCAAGTTAGAACGAAAAGAAGAGAAAGAGGCGCCAGTTTCTTTCAAGAACAAGCAGCAATGTTCTTCAAAGTTCAGCTCAGAAATCCAAAGTATTTCTCTGTATATTTGGTCACCATGTATGTGGGATTTCACTAGTGGATTCCTTTCCCCCATTAGGTCTCTAGATTTCAGTCATTTCCTTGATTCTTCATAGCTTGTTTAGACCTAGGGCTTATAAAACCTTTGAGATTCATGGTGATTTTGTTGTTGTAGTATCCTTAATCGGAATATCATGTTTTGTTGGAAACTTTGCATAATTCCTTGTATAAAACTCAAAACCCTAGTTTATGTAATTTCTCTTAGTTTATGAATTATACTTGCTAGGTCAGTTAGACAGAAAATCATGCTCCAGATTTTGAATGTCACATTCTCAGTATATAAATGTTGCATTCTCAGTTAGCATGTCAGTATTTTGAGCTATTCAGTATTTGGTGCATTTTAGCTTCATGAATATTCAGTTGGGAGTAGAGTTAGCACCGAGTTGGACTGGGGTTCAGCGTACCCTCAAAGTCCCAAAACTACGTTCCCACGTAGGTTTATAAGTTCCCTCAGTTGGGCATCCATTTTAGTGATCATGCCACAGTCATGCCTTAATAACCTTGGCAAGGTATATTGGGTCCTCTTGATGGGGCGTATACATCAGACTCCACGTTTAGCTCACGTGATTTTATGTCGGTTAATAGTAGCTCCCACAGTCAGACTCTTAGTGCATTGACCAAGTTTTCAGCAGTTACTTCAGCATACAGTTCAACCTTTTATCTTCATGATTAGTACTTGTTCATTGCATTCAGTTTATCTTTCGGTTATACTTCATTACATATCTATATCCTCGTTCAGATTATATCATTGCTTACATATTTATATCCTCGTTCAGATTATACCATTGCTCAGTTATGCATTGTTCAACTTATATACTTTGTTCAACTTAGCATATCTATATCTTGCATGCTAAGTACATTCCAAGTACTGACACATATTTTGTCCTACATCATTTCATGATATAGGTTCAGGCACTCAGCATCTAAATCACACTTAGATCGATTCTAGATTCGACTCCAGCAGCTTCAGTGGTTAGTCATCATACTTCGGGGACAATGCATACTTTCTAATTTAGTCTTTATTTTCAATTTTCAGTTTTGTTAGAGTTAGCTGGAGGCATGTCCCGACAACTCAATTCAGTAGAGGCTTTTCAGACATAGTAGTAGAGTAAGCTCGAGTTATTAAGTGTTGTTTCAGTCATCACTAAACTCTTATTATTATATCTTATATATTCAGACTAGTTGGGTTTTTCCCCACTTTAGTTATCCAATATTTTTAGCTTCCGCATAGTACATGTTTTACTGAGTCATTTTCAGTATACTTGATCTATACCAGACTCAGGGTTAACTTGGGTCACTCGTGATCCTAGGTCTCATGTTACATTTAGGGGCTAGCCTCGGGGCGTGACAATTAACTTACCATTTTATTGTTGGAGACGATAACCGAAGCTCAAAGGAAAACGAAGCAAAATCCACATGAGGTTTTAGGCTCAAATGAATGACAGTGTTAACGTGGAATATTTTGCGCATCAAATTATTTTTTATTTTATTGCTGTTTTCGACTTCTTTACGGTATAGACTTTGCATTGTTACTTTGTTACTTGCTATATAATCTTTACTATCTCCTTCTTCTTTGTACTTGGATTTGTTGCACTTGAGCATGAAGGTCTTTTGGAAACAATCTCTCTACCTCCACGAGGTAGTAGTAAAGTCTGCATATATTCTATCTTCCCTAGACCTCACTTGTAAGATTTCACTGGGTGTGTTGCTGTTGTCGTTGGCGCTTGTAATTGTTTATGATTAGGTATGTGCAAAGTCTGATTATAATGTACACATAGTATTGTGTTGTATTGCGTTGTATTGTGTTGTAGTGTATCGTATTGTATTGAGTGATATCCTTTTTCGTGGTTACATTGTGTCACAACATCAACAGTTTGAATAACAAACCTACAAAAATCAACAGAGCAGAAATTTAACAATAACATTTAGTAACAATCTAAACATACCTATGTACAACAACTTCAAGACAATTTACACAATGAATAAAGGCATTTGAGAATCCTTTGTCACCGCAGTTTAGACATATTTTTTACGCCTGCATAACATGGAAAAATAATTATTAAAACTACAGTCATATGCATAGCAATATACAAATAATGCAAAAGATCCAAGTACTCTATATAATGGAAGTTAAAGCAAGATATTAAAGCATCTGTCATAGTCTCCATTCTCCAATTTTAGGGTTTGTAATGAATCAAATCAAATTTGAGTTGTGCTATCAATGTAGTCAGAATAGGAAACACACTTTTGCTCTCTCTATGGATCTGTTGGTGGAGATAGCTAGAGTACCACAACTTGAATCCTCTTAATCAAGAAAATTATACTATAGATTTTAGCTAGAGTACCACATATTCTCAAAGTTTTATTATTTTCTTAAAATATGATTGATGTGATTATAATTGAAAAAATTATAGGAAATTAAATTTGCAATTACGTTTGACTTCTTAATTTGTCTAATTCACTTAAATCTGAATCAATCATGTTTGAATCTTAGCTTTGTAAAATTGTCTTCAATTCTTTAATATGTGTTCTTAGACATTTCAATCTCAAACGAATTAGATTATCAAATAATTAGCTTTAAAAAGACATTATCTTAACTTTGAATGTCTTCTAAAGCTTTACAATCACTACAATATTGATGGTTTAGACTTTAGACCTATTTTTGTAATTAAAAGTAATACAAAATATTATACAAGTAAATATTTTATTCTAATTAACATACCCAATCAGATGAAGACTTCATTCTATTTTTAAATAGTTCTACTATTAGAATAATTTTGATAGCTTGTGCAACAATTGAAACTCCTTTTTCAAAATTTTATTGGAACTCTAACAATCAAAGATTGTAAAAAATTATACAAGATCAAACAAGGGAAGTGAGGAAATTCTAAGAGACATATCATGATGAAAACAAAGATAATTGGAGATTGATGAGAATTCAGAACTAGGTAACAATCTGGTAAGCGGATATGAAGCGATAGAAGTTCTTTTCTTTTTGAGAATTCAAGATATCTTAGTCAATCCCTTTTTGTTGAAGAAAATTAGCTTGACGTTGAAGCTAGGCGATGATAATAAGGAAAACTTTATAGTTTATATACATGTTGTATTGGTCAAACTTTATAGATTAATGCAATCGAGTAGGTGAGGTCTTGGGAGAGCAAAGATGGGATACGTACAATGTAGATAATACTTATTGATAAAACTAGTTTTTGGACACATGTTTTGCACGTGTATTCCATGTGATTTTTTTTTATATAAATTTGTTAGAACGATAAATATTCTATCAAAACATACATGTGATGAGTTATAAATAATATTTTAAAATATGACAAAAACTACCAAATGAGAAGTATATTTTAATATTTAAAATTAACTTCTCTTACACAACCAACTATAAATTTTAAATTTTGGTTAGTAGTCAGCAATCTTTCAATAAAGTCACAAATGACTAATTTGAGCCCAAATAAAAATATAAATTAAAGAAGTCTAATGGTGAGAAAAAAACAGAAAATAAAAAATACAACGTACACATTCTTCCTAGGATTGTAATCATAACAATATTGATAAAAAATATATATAGAATCAGTACAAAAAATTTCAAGTTATTGTGGATTCCTCCCATATTGCCTTCTTCATCGAGTCAAACTAAAGCATGATCTCACTTTTCAAAATTTTACTGAAATTCTTACATGTAAAAAGGAACACAATAAATTTATAACAAACAAAAAGAAGAAGAAAAATACTAAAACAAAGAAGATGAGTGAGGAAAATGTTAGAGACATATCATGATGTAATTAATAGAAACAATTTAGGATTGATGACTTTTTATTGATCTCTTTTTAAAATTTTAAGAGATCCTATTCAATCACTTTTTTATTGATATTTCCTACGTAAGATTTTCATTCAAAAATCTTGACTAATAGAATAGTGAAATTAGATTAGACTGAGAAAAGGGCTAAAAGAGAAACTTAGGATATTAATTAAGTAAATGGGTAGCATTACAGTCGAGGTTGAAGCAAATGGTAGCGTTAAAGTCGAGGTCAAAGTAATTAAGGGGTAGCATTACAGTCGAGGACAAAGTAAGGGGTAGTATTGGAATGTATGCGTTCACTATACGTCAACGGACCAGGTCCCTTGACTCAGCAAGAACAGTAATAGAAATAAATGCAGAAAATAAATAGCTCAAAGTATATCAGACACAAGGATTTTATGTGGAAACCCCTTTACTCAAGGGCGGTGAAAACCACGAACTGTACTCATATGATTTCAACCCAAACTCCATTTCACTCAAATAGAACAATGATTCAGATTACAACTTCTTGCAACCTAGTAATTTACTTCTAAATCCCTTCCCCCTCAATGTAGCAATTGTACTACAAAGAAAGCAACTAAGCAATAACTCTATTGCCCACTAAGCCACCTAAATCTGGATGACTTAGACTTCAACTAAGCAACAACAATGTTGCCCACTAAACCACCTAACTCTAGATGATTTAGACTTCAACTAAGCAGCAACAATGTTGCCCACTAAACCACCTAACTCTAGATGATCAAGACTTCAACTAAGCAACAACAATTTGCCCACTAAACCAGTTAAACCTAACTGACTTAGCCTTTTGTTTGAATCGAAAAAAGATCTAATTCCTTTATAACATAGGAATAGATTTACAATTTAAGCATATAAGACACAAAGTTCAACATACAACAAAGATGCTTCAGCACTCTATCATGTCCCTTTGTTAAGCATGAGCAGTGTTCTTCTTTGAAGATGACCTTTTCTTTTTGAGCTTATGAATTTTCAGAAATTCATAACTTGTTTGCCAAAACTCAGGTTTGTGTTTTGGAGAAGAGACTATATCAAAATGGACATAAATTGTCACGCCCCAAGCCTACACCCTGGGAGGGACTGGCACTCGAGAACTATTGATAGCCCCAAGCGAACCCTTGGTTTAGCTTACTTACTCAGCGGAAGAATTAAAAGCATTAATACAAGGATTCAATGCATCTTTAATCAACTGTTTAATAGAATAACTTAGAACGTTTAAAAGTCAAACATTCAACTTGGCCAAACTGGCCACTCAAGTCTCAACATAAAAAATAACAATGTAAAGACAATTGAACTACTAACGTTCTATGAAGCCTCTAAAACAAAGAGGGATGTTGGAACAAGGACCCCCGATCATCTTAAAAACTTAAGTACTAGAAAATAATCTAACAAGGAGCCCTCCAAAAAGAAAGGAGGCTCACCAACAGAATATGAGTGCTAAACTGGATCAACGAGGTGCTGGAAGCTGATCCTGGTTACATGTGTCTGCATCATAAAATGATAAAGGCCAAATGGCATCAGTACATTAAATGTACGAGTATGCAAGGGGAATGCTAAACATAACATAAGCTTGAAAGGAATATGAAAGAAACACTTACCTTGGCTTTACTCAACTCCTCAATAACTTAACTCAATATAAAGAAACAATACACATGCAATATATGGAAAGCTTTTAAAAATATAGAAAGCAACTCTGTTTAAAGAAATGTAATAACAACTCAACTTACTCATATAATAAAGTAATATAATTTATGTGGGAGTTTCTCTAACCAACAACCACCACTATAAGCCTAAGTGGTGATAAAGTGTCTTGCCCACGCTGCCAAAACTATCCTATACTTTTCCTTCATATAGGACTCATTAACTAAGTGGATCCACTACTCTATGCTAAAACCACTAAGGAATCATCTAGAAAGTATGATCCTTCTCTACCCATGATGGCTACATGGTTTATGGAGACTTAAGTTATTATGAACTCACATCCCCATATCGGTTCTCAATACTACTCCCAAAAATATACTTAGCTCATATATTTTTAAAACAAAACTCTTTCGTTGGTCTGAGATAATTACTAAAAAATTAGCTTTAAAGCTCTCTTGGAAATCAGTGTTTCCTTTCTTGCTCAAATGTGAAAACATTTTAACTCTTGGGAATACTTAGTTCCCGTATAACCTTTGAAGAAATGAACTCTTACTCTTATTCTTTAGTTAACTCAAAGCTTAAGTCTTTAAAAAAAGTTAAAGCGTTTGCGAAAGACTTTTGAAAAACTCTTATGAACTTCTCTTGACTTGATTCTTCACTTCTTAGCTTGACTCTTAAGCTTCATTGAATTGAATTATAGATTCAAGGTTCATGATTTCATGATGTTTAGACGTACCTTAGAGTGTTTGAATCAACTAGGAAACATAGGTATGTTGCTAAGGAACTAGTACGACAAGAAGGAGGAAAAGTGGGAAGAACTGGCGTCCCTGGCGCTTTGAGAGGCGCGGGGCACCAGCCCTGAAACTTCAAAGAATGACTTGGGGTGTTCTGGCTGGCGCGTTGCCCTATAGGTCATTTTTTAGAGACTGATTTGGGGCGCGCTAAGAGGCGCGGCTCCCCAACCCCTTTACCCAGATTTTTGGCGAAATTCCTCCTTCGTTTTTCAACTCTAAACCCTCTAATTTCACTTAGTTCTTTCTCCAAACACATAGAATCAACTATACCCTCAATATATACAAGATTAAACTTAAAATCACGCCTAATTACATTAATCAACTACAAAAAACTTCAACAACAAGAATCCACAAGATTTCAAACAAACTAACATCAAGAACTCATAGGATTTGCTTTCAAAACAATGCAACTTCCCTGAATTGAATCATGTTTGGTGCGTGGATGAACTAACCCAACGCTTTGTGATCTGATATACCTCATAGGGATTAACCCTTGGCGAAATCCACATGCAATTATCCAAGAAATTGACGAATCTTGAACTTTCTTCTCCTTTCTCCTCTTTTCTCTCTTCTCCAAGCCCTAGCGTGAATTTCCAATTGACTAAACTGATATAATTCTTATTAGACCCCAAATAAACTACTAAAAATGAAATAAATAATTGGGTAAGGAAAAGACTAAAATACCCTTCCAAAATCCGGTTTAGACTTTCCTTATTTGAACATCGCAACTTCAAATGGGTATATCTCACTCATACGAACTTGGAATCGCGCAAACTCGGCGGTGTTGGAAAGATAATTCCAAGATATTGCCTACGGTTTCTCGAAGCACACCTAACTCATCCTGATCTAGGAGTTATAGTTGTTTGAAGTTTATCCAAAACTTAAACTTACCATAACTTTACAAATTTCCAGATTTTTCATTCTTTCCTAAAATGACAAATTTCCAATTCTAACTCTTTCTAGCTCTTACTAGGATAAGGGTGTAACATCTAACATTCAGCTCAAACACCTAACAAGTAAATTAAAGAGTACTACGAAGAGAATTTGTCCCTTGGTCTGGAATTTCTCCGGGCTCAAAGAGATGTGGATATCTCTTTTTCATATCCTCCTCAGCTTCCCAAGTAGCTTCCTCATTAAATTGGTTCTTCCAAAGGACTTTGACTGATGCTACTTCCTTAGTCCTAAACTTGCGGACTAGGCGATCTAGAATCTGAACCGAAATCTCCTCATAGGATAAGTTATTCTTGATACCAATATCTTCAGTTGGCATGATAAGTGAAGGATTTCCCATGCACTTTTTCAACATGGAGACGTGAAATACCAAATGAACTGCGACTAAGTCTTGTGGTAGCTCCAACTCATAAGCTACATTACCAACCCTTTTGGATATTCTGTAAGGGCCAATATACCAGGGACTAAGCTTTCCCTTTTTACCAAATCTCATAACACCCTTCATGGGTGAAACTTTCAAGTAGACCCAATCATCTACTTCAAACTCTACCTCCCTTCTCCTAACATTGGTGTAGGATTTCTGAAGACTCTGTGCCGTTTTCAACCTCTCTTGAATGACTTTCACCTTATCCATAGCTTGATGAACTAAGGCTGGTCCTATCAACCCAGCTTCACCAACTTCAAACCATCCAATAGTAGATCTGAATCTCCTCCCATAAAGAGCTTCATAAGGAGCCATTTGGATGCTAGAGTGGTAACTATTGTTGTAAGCAAATTCAATAAGAGGTAGGTGATCATCCCAATTTCCCTTGAAATCAATCACACAATCCCTCAACATATCCTCTAAGGTCTGAATAGTGCGCTCTGCTTGACCATCTATCTAAGGATGAAAGGCAGTACTTAAGTTCACCTTTGAACCCAAGCCTTTTTGGAAAGACTTCCAAAACTGTGTAGTAAATTGCGTACCTCTGTCTAAAATAGTGGAGACCGGAACCTCATGGAGTCTGACCACCTCTTGAATATACAACTTAGCATAATCTTCTACTGAATAGGTAGTCTTTACCGGCCAAAAGTGGGCTGATTTTGTTATTCTATCAAGAATCACCCAAATAGAATCATGCTGCCTACGAGACCTTGGCAAACCTATGATGAAGTCCATATTGATCATCTCCCACTTCCATTCCAGAAGTTCTATACTTTGAGCCAAACCATCGGTCCTTTGATGCTCTACTTCAACTTGTTGGCAATTCGGACACTTAGAAAAAAACTCTGCAATGCCCTTCTACATACTACCTCACCAATAAACTTCTCTCAAATCGCGATACATCTTTGTGGAACCTGGATGTATAGAATATCTGGAGCTATGAGCTTCCTCCATGATCCTCTGTTGGAGTTCATCCACCCTTGGTACACACATTCTACCTTGATACCTTAATACAACATCTCCCCCTTGTTCAAAAACCATTACTTTTTGCTTATGAACATTTGCCTTCAATTCAAGAAAAATAGGGTCTTGATCTTGCTTCTCTTTAACTTCAGCTACTAAAGACGATTCAGCCCCATTCATCACCACGACTCCTCCTTATGTGGAATCCATTAGGCGAACTCTCAAACGTGCAAGTTTGTGCACATCTTTTGCTAACTCTTTCTTATCTTCCTCAAAATGGGCGGTACTACCGATAGATAACCTACTCAAGGCAAGAGCAACAACATTAGCCTTACCTGGGTGATAAAGAATACTCATGCCATGATCCTTGAGTAATTCTAACCACCTCCTTTGTCTGAGATTAAGCTCTTTCTGACTAAACACATACTGAAGACTCTTGTGATGGTGAACACATTCACATGAACACCATAAATATAATGGCGCCATATTTTCAAAGCAAATACTACAGCAGCCAACTCTAGATCATGGGTTGGGTAGTTTTTCTCATGAACTTTCAACTGTCTGGAGGCATAAGCTACAACCGTGCCATTCTTCATTAACACACAACCCAAACCAACTCTAGACGCACACAATATACGACAAAACCTTGAGTATCTTCTGGTAAGGTCAAAACTAGTGGCAGTAGTCAACCTCTTTTTCAATTCGTGAAAACTTTTCTCATAAGATTCAAACCATTGAAACTTATCTGTTTTCTGAGTTAACTTGGTTAATGGGGATGAAATAGATGAGAACACCTCTACGAACCTTCTATAATAGATAGCCAAACCCAAGAAACTTCTAAAATCAGTTGGAGATATGGGTCTGGGCCAATTCTGCACTGCCTCTATTTTTTTAGTATCAACTTTAATTCCCTCTCCAAACACAATATGGCCTAAGAATGCCATAGACTCAAACAAAATTCACACTTAGAGGACTTGGCATACAACTCTCTATCCTTTAGAGTTTGGAGAACTATTCTGAGATGACTAGCATGATCTTCTTCATTCCTTGAATAGATTAGTATGTCTTCAATGAATACGTTAACAAACATATCTAAATAAGGTTTGAATACTCTATTCATAAGGTTCATAAATGCGGCAGACGCATTGGTCAAATCAAAGGACATAACTAGAAACTCATAATGACCATAACAGATCTTGAATGTTGTCTTTGGTATATCACATTCCCTTACCCTCAACTGATGGTTGTCTGATCTGAGGTCTATCTTAGAGAAACAAGTAGCACCCTGAAGTTGCTCAAAACTATCATCAATTCTCATAAGAGGATACTTATTCTTGATGGTAACCTTGTTCAACTGGCGATAATCTATACACATTCTAAAGGAGCCATTCTTCTTCCTCTCAAATACGACCGGAGCGCCCTAAGGTGAGACACTTTGTCGAATGAAACATTATCTATGAGTTCTTTCAATCGCTCTTTTAGCTTTTTCAACTCTGTTGGTGCCATTCTATATGGCGGAATAAATGTCAGACGAGTATCTGGAAGAATGTCTATTCTGAAGTCTATTTCACTCTCAGGAGGAACTCTGGGAAGATCATCAGGAAAGACTTCCGGAAACTCTTTTACTACTGAAACTGACTGAATATGAGGTATCTCAACACTAGGCTCATTAACTCGGACTAAGTGATAGACACACCCCTTGGAAACTAACTTTCTTTCCTTAAGGTACAAAATAAAATGACCCTTAGGCACTGTTGAACTACTTTTCCACTCTAAGACTGGCTCATTGGGAAACTGAAACTTGCAAACCCGAGTTCTACAATCAATAGAGGCATAACAGGCATGAAGCCAGTCCATACCAAGAATGACATCAAAATCTACCTTGTCTAATTCAACTAAATCAGCCATGGTGTTCTTGTGTTTGATGGAAATGACACAATCACGATAAACTCGCTCAGCTAGGATAGACTCCCCAACAGGTGTAGAAACACAAAAGGGTTCACAGAGTTTCTCAGGAAGAAAATCAAAAAAATTTGCAACATAAGAAGTCACAAAAGATAAACTTGCTCCTGGGTCTAGCAAATCATAAACATCAAGAGTAAAGACTTTGATCATACTAGTGACAACATCTGCAGAATTCTCTTGTTCTTGACGACTAGTGATCGCAATAAATGTGGTTTGTTCCTTTGCCAATACAGGAAGTAGCTCCTTTAGGTGCAACCATGTCTGGTGGAGCAACTGATGAAGATTGGGCCCTATTACCCGATTCACATTACCTTGCCGGTTCTTAGGGCACTCTTTCATGAAATGACCCTTTTGTCCACACTTGAAACAACCAATAGAGACATCGCGACACTTATCTGGGTGGGTTCTACCACACTTAGCACATGTAGAAGTCCAGTTACCTCCTTGTGCCACGCTACCCTGAGACTGTGTAGGTCTAGCTCTGAAGCATTGGGAATTCTAACTATTTATAATCACCTTTGTTTCTGGGTGCAGGTGCACAGCAGATGATGGAGCAGGTCCCTTTTTCTTTTGTTAGAAAGAAGACCGGTTCACATTATTTCTTTGTTGCCCGGACTCATTCCCTGATGTCTTAGCCTTCTTATTTCTGAATTCCTCCCTATCCCTCAGCTTCTCTTCCTCAACCTTCTGCACATAGACCATTAACCTTGCTATATCCATGTCCCCAATTAGCATGGCTGCCTTACCTTCCTTAGTCGATAGACGAGACAGCCCAGCAACAAACAAACTCATTCTACTCCTTATATCTGCAACCATCTTTGGAGCATAATGGGATAGTTAGGTGAAATTCAGCCCATACTCATGAACACTTAGTGAATCTTGCTTAAGACTGAGAAACTCTCGTACCTTAGCCTCTCTCAGTTCCTCGAGGAAAGAAACGCCCCAAGAAGGCCTCCTCAAAACAAGCCCAACTCGCAGGTGGTGCTTCCTCAGCTCTACCCTTCTTCCACTAGTAAAATAAAGTCCTCGCAACATTCTTTAGTTAATATGCAGCTAATTCTACTCGCTCAGCATCAACAACATGCATAACTTCAAAAACCTTTTGCAGCTCCTCAATAAAGTTCTCTGGATCCTCAGTAGTGCTTGAACCAGTGAAACTTGGAGGATTTATCGTCAAGAACTCTCGGATCCTCGAAGTATTAGCCACTTCCTGTCTAGCTTCTATTTATTGCCCAACCTGGTTAGTCCCAATTTGGCTTAACATTCGTATCGCTTCCCTGAACTCAACATTCGTGACTTCTTCTTCGGGTTGCACTTCAAGTGCATTAGGTACCCTTTTCTCCTCAACGTTCCTCCTAATAGGACGACCTCAAATAGCTCTTCGTGGAGGCATGATTTGAAAGACATGTGCAAGCACGAATTAGAAGAAACTTTTTAGAGATCAAACTCTAATCCACGAAATGAGTGTGAAAAAAGTGAGATAATTTCCTAAGTGTTGTAGCCTCCTAATTATAGATGTGGCGAGCTTCACACCAAGAACTAGGACTCTACAGACACGGCTTCATAGACTCTCTAGGACTCTTGAACACTATGCTCAGATACCAAGATTCTCACGCCCCGAGCCTACACCCTAGGCGGGACTGGCACTCGAGAACCAGTCTCACCCCGAACGAACCCTTGGCCAGGCTTACTTACTCAGCGGAAAATTTAAAAGCATTAATATAAGGATTCAATGCATCTCTAATCAACTGTTTAATAGAATAACTTAGAACGTTTCAAAGTCAAACATTCAACTTGGCCACTCAGGTCTCAACATTAGAAATAACAATGTTGAGACAACTGAACTACTAACGGTCTATGAAGCCTCCAAAATAAGGATGGATGTCCAGAAAAGACCCCCGATCATCGAAACAACTGAAATATTAGAAAACAATGTAACAAGGATCCCTCTGAAAAGCATGGAGGCTTACCAACAGACTCTGAGTGCTCAACTGGATCAACGAGACGCTGGATGCTAATCTTGGTTACCTGTGTCTGCATCATAAAATGATGCAGGCCAAATGGCATCATTACATTGAATGTACGAGTATGCAAGGGGAATTCTAGACATAACATAAGCTTGAAAGGAATTTGAAAAAAACACTTATATTGGCTTTACTCAACTCCTCAATAACTTAACTCAATATAAAGCAACAATACACATGCAATATATGGAAAGCTTTTAAAAATATAGAAAACAACTCAGTTTAAAGAAATACGACAACAACTCAACTTACTCATATAATAAAGTAATATAATTTTGGTGGGAGTTTCTCTAACTGACAATCACCACTATGAGCCTAAGTGGTGATACATCGTCTTGCCCACACCGCCAGAACTGTCCTATACTTTGCCATCCTATAGGACGCCGTAACTAAGTGGATCCACTAGTTTATGCTAAAAAGCACTAAGGAATCATCTAAAAAGTATGATCCTTCTCTACCCATGATGGCTACATGGTTTATGGAGACTTGAGTTATTATGAACTTGCATCCCCATATAGGTGTTCAATACTACACTCAAAAATATACTTAGCTTATATGTTTTTAAAACAAAACTCTTTCTTTAGTTTGAGATAATTACTCAAAACTTAGCTTAAAAGCTCTCTTGAAAATTGGTGTTTCCTTTCTTTCTCAAATGTTAAAACATTTTAACTCCTGGGAATACTTAGTTCCCATATAATATTTGAATAAATGAACTCTTACTTTTATTCTTTAGTTAACTCAGAGCTAAAGTCTTTCAATGAAGTTAAAACGTTTGTGAAAGACTTTTGAAAAACTCATATGAACTTCTCTTGACTTGATTCTTAACTTCTTAGCTTGACTCTTAACTTTCCTTGAATTGAATTATGGATTCAAGGCTCATGATCTCATGTTTATGGATGATTTTATAATGTTTAGACGTAACTTACAGTGTTGGAATCAACTAGGAAACATAGGTACGTTGCTAAGGAACTAGTACGGAAAGAAGGAGGAAAAGTGGGAAGAACTGGCGTCCCTGGCGCTCTGAGAGGCGCGGGGCACCGGCCTTGAAACTTAAGGCAATGACTTGGGGCGCTATGGCTGGCGCAGTGCCCCAGAGGTCATTTTCTAGAGATTGATTTGGGGTTCGCTGAGAGGCACGACTCCCCAACCGCTTTACCCATATTTTTGACGAAATTCCTCCTTCATTTTTCAACTCTAAACCCTCTAATTTCACTTAGTTCTTTCCCCCAAACACTTAGAACCGACTATACCCTCAATATATACAATACTCAACTTAACATCACACATAATTACATGAATCAACCACAAGAAACTTCAACAACAAGAACCCTCAAGATTTCAAATGAATTAACATCAAGAACTCATAGGATTTGCTTTCAAAACAATACAACTTCGCTGAATTGGATCATTTTTGGCACGTGGGTGAACTAGCCCAATGCTATGTGATCTCACATACCTCGTAGGGATTAAATCTTGGTGAAATCCACACGCAGTTCTCTAAGAAATCAACGAATCTTGAACTTTCTTCTCCTTTCTCCTCTTTTCTCCTTTCTCCAAGACCTAGCATGAGTTTCCAATTGACTAAGCTGATCTAATTCTGATTAGACCCCAAATAAACTCCTAAAAATGAATTAAAATAATTGGTTAAGGAAAATACTAAAATACCCTTCCAAAATCCGATTTAGAGTTTCTTTATTTGCACAACCCACCTTCTAATGGGTATACTCACTCATACAAACTCAGAATCATGCAAAATAGGTGGCGTTGGAAAGATAATTCCAATATATTTCCTAGGTATCTGGAAGTACACCTAACTCATCTTGAGCTAGGAGTTGTGGTCAATTAAAGTTTACCCAAAACTTAAACTTACTATAATTTTACAATTTTCCAGATTTTTCAGTCTTTCCTAAAATGAAAAATTTACAATTCTAACTCTTTCTAGTTTTTTCCAATGGAGGTGTTACACTAACCCTTGGAACGAGGCAATTGGCTGAGAGTCTGCAGTTATGAAAAGTTGTGCACCAACCACATCATAGTTGGTGTCTTTTCGTCCTTTTCACGTACTCAGACTTTCCAGGACCAGGTCCCTTTTTGTGTTCTTTGATGCTTTAGTTCTTGAAAAGGAATTGTTCTCTCTCTCTCTCTCTCTCTCTTTTTGATTGAATAATGTTGTTTGTTTATTGTTTTATACATGAGTTACGAACAAGTGTTTTGATCACTTAAACAAACAACGTCGTTCGCCCTTCCTATTGGTGAAGTACGTTGCACATCTCACCAACCAATCCGACAAGACAACTATAAAGATAGCTTTACAGTTGTGCACCACTTTGACTCTTGACTTAAGTACTCTGCCAAGGACCGGGTCCCTGTATTTGTAAGGCTCATCAAAACACTAGAATGTAACAGGTAGTGTTAATTAAGTACTAGTATGTTTTTGTCGTCTTCTTACCCTCTCCAAATTCCACTTTATTGTGAGATCACCATTAAGTATTACTATGTTGTTGTTGTTGTTGTTGTCGTCGTCGTCTTGTGATTTTGATTTACTCAGCAAAATCTAGGGAAGGTTTTCACTTGGATTTATACTTTATGCGGTCGTTTGTTATAACTATTTATTACTGCTACTATTTGAAAACACGTAGAAACACTTTTGAAATCTTGATCAATTAACAAAAGCACTTTTCAAATTAAGTAGCTAATTAACACACTTTTTAATTAATCGACAGTTAATTGTATGAGTCATTAACAATAATAAGAATACCATACGGTGAAATGTGAATGTACTACCAAAACTACCTTGTATAGCTAAATCGATGACATATTACATATGGTAGCATTTTGTAACACCCCAGAAAATTTTTGAGCTTAAACTCGAACCATCCTTCATTGTGAGTAAGATTTTACCGAGGAATTTAAATTTTTCTAAGTGTTAAGGTCACTAGATGTATCACCTTAAGTTCCAAGAAGAACCAAAGAGAAAAGCATTCAAGTCATTCCTAGTTCTTCTAAGTTTTGGGTCAACTTCAAACAACCATAACTACTAGTATAGAATTAGTAAGTTAAGATACATGATAGAAAATTAAATCCCTTCAAATCCTCTTTCCAATGCCATCGAGTTTGCTAAATTCGGAGCTCTGAGTAAAAAATTATGACTAATTTACTAACGACGCACAAACCTGGCAGCAGCTCTGCGATGGTTTTAGTCCTAAAAACCCTTAGGAGGTCATCTAAATTACTCTAAACGTGTAGAAAATCAGTTTTCTTAAATGAACCCCTCTCATTCACTCCAAAATTCTACGCACAAGAAATTCAAGAAACACTAAGGCTAGGGTTCATCTTCCAAGATTTTCCTTCAAGTTCTTCAAGAAGATGGTTCTTTCAGGTATATAAGCTTCCATAGTGTTGGATTTTTTCACCCACATGCCAAACATGTCAATTTCAGCGTTAAATTCATTTTAGAAAGTGGAAAGTATGATGTCCTTGAATTATGTTCTTGAAATTGGCTTTAGTTCTTGAGTTAGATGAGATTGTTGAGTTCTTGATGAAATCATATCGATTTTAGAGTTGTATATGAGTAGGTTCTTGTGATCATGTGTTTGGTATCTAAATCTAAAGAGGAATTGAGAAAAAGAATCAAATTTAGGTGAATTGGGTTAGAAAACGAAGAAGCAAAAAGTCGGACGAATCTGGCAACCCAGTCCACCTCACAGACCTGCCTCCCCATTTCATAAAAATTTTCTTAGCATCACGAAGAGGTCCGCGACCTCTCTGTCTCAAAAGTTATTTTGAGACCAAATATTAAAATCCATCTTCGCGTCGTAGACTTGCTTCCAGACAACAATTTCTTTATCGTTTATCATGTTTAACTATCTAAAAACACTCCTAAACATCACGAGATCTTTCCTATCACAAATCACAACCTTGAATTCATAAATCAAGTTCAAGGTAGAGTTGAGAATCAAGTCTTGAGAGTTATTTTGAACATTTTGAGAAAGTCCCTTTGAGTTTTTTTGAGGAGTCTTCTACAACTTCTAGTAACTTGTTTCAAGATTCGAGTAAGAGAGTCAGAGGATGCGTAAAATGTATTCATGAGTCTACTTTTTCATCACGAGATTTTTCATATAATGATTCACAACTCTTGAATTCATAATTCACATTCAAGAGAGAGTTAAGAGTAGAGTTCAAGAAAGCTTTTGAGTTCAATTGTAAATCCTTTGAGATCAACTATTGATTTGAGCTAAGCTTTGAGTAAGTCAGTATGAGAATTACAAGAGTCGTATACATGAGTTCCTTATTGATATTTTGACCCTTGAGTCGAGTTGTTCATATCCATAACTTCTGCATGAACTCCATCAGTTGAGTACCTTTGAAGAGAGTAGTATCTTCAAGTTCTAAGTCTTGAGTATCGAGTTCCTAACCTTTTCGAGATTATATTCCTAATAATGGAACTATTACATGTTACGCATGCAGTCCTTGAGTTGAGTTGCTCATGCCCATAATTCTGCATGGATCCTACAAGTCGAACAATCTTGATATGAGAAGTGTCTTTGAGTCCTTGAGTTGAGTAGTTCATGCTCACAATTCCGCATGAACACTCTGAGTTGAGCATTTTTGAAATGATTAGTATCATTGAAGTTCTTGAGGTCCAAGTATTGAGTTCTATCTATAGTTATTGAAAACCTTTCATTGAGTCATTCACGTCCATAATTCGACATGAACCATATTTTAAGAAGTCTTTCACAAACATTTAACTTTGTTTTAAGAATTAAACTTTGAGTTGAGTAAAGAGTAAGATTAAAGTTCATTTCTTCAAAGATTATACAGTAACTAAGTATTCCCAAGAGTTAAAATGTTTTCACATTTGAACAAGAAAGGGAACATCGATTCCAAGAGAGATTTTAAGCTAAGTTTTGATAATTATCTCAAATCAAAGAAAGAATTGTTTTAAAAACATATGAGCTAAGTATATTTTTGGGAGTAGTATTAAGCACCGATATGGGGATGCGAGTTCATAATAACTCAAGTCTGCATAAACCATGTAGACATCATGGGTGTAAAGGATCATACTTTTTAGATGATTCCTTAAGTGCTTTTTAGTATAGACTAGTGGATCCACTTAGTTAAGGCGTTCTATATGAAGGTAAAGTATAGGACAGTTCTAGCAGCGTGGGCAAGACGTTGTATCATCACTTAGGGTCATAATGGTGGTTATCGATTAGAGAAACTCCCACAGAGTTATATTATATTTTATTATATATAAATTGAGTTGTTATTGTATTTTTCAATCACTGAGTTGATTTCTACTGTTTAAAAAGCTTTCCAAATATTGCATGTGTATTGTTGCTTTATATTGAGTTGAGTACCCAAAGTCGAGTTGAGTCTTTTGAGTTGAGTATCTAATCTCTGAGTTGAGTATCTTATCCTTGAGTACTTCTGAGTTTAGTAAGTTTGAGTAGTTTTGAATAGCCTTAAGTATTCCTTGAGTTTTGTAAGTTTGAAAAAAGTTAAGGATGTTTCCTTTTTATCAAGTTTAAGATTATGTTTATGTTTTAGAATTACCCTTACATGCTCATGCATTCCACGTACTGAGTCATTTGGCCTGCATCCTTTCATGATGCAGATACAAGTATTCAAGGTCATCAACAGTAGCTTTGTCCATACCACATGCAGTTCAAGTTAGTTATGGTGAGCCTCCTTGCTTCAGGAGGATTTCATTTATCTTTCAGTTATATCAGTTGTTAGGAAGTCGTGGGTCTTGTCCCGACTTCCATCTTTGTTATTTAGAGGCTTCATATATAGACAGTAGAGTTTCATAAGTGTGTTCATTTATTTTATTAAATGTTTTAAAGACTTAAGTTGCCTATTTTGGGGTGAGTTGAATGTATTATATTATTAGAGTTTTCTATTGAGTTAAAGCTTGTATTTAAATTTTTCATGAATTTTATTATGTTTTAAGCTTTGTATGCTTAAGTTAGTCTTCCGCTTGTAGTCAACCCGGATGAGGGTTCGCTTGGAGACCAGCAATGGTTCTCGAGTACCGGCCATGTCCAGGGTGTAGGCTCGGGTCATGACAAACTTGTTAGCAGAGCACAGAGTTCAAGTGTCCTAGGGTGTCATGAATATGTGTCAATAAGATGTTGTTTATGGTTGTGAGGTCCCCACTTCAATAAACGAGGGACTATAGACATTTAAGAAAAATTTCCCATCTTTCATACTCTTAATCGTGCAATAGAGATATGTCATTATTCTAAATCGTGCATTCTCAGATTCATTCGACTACCTGTCGTACTAGAGGTGGTTGAAAAGATAAATTCAGTCCTTTATCGATGAGTTGCTCTTAGCAAAAGTCTTGAAGAAGTCATGAGACTCCAGATGGGATTGAGAGAAGCCCATGAGTGAGTTAAGTGTTGAGTTTCACAAGGAATGCACTCAAATTACATGAATCGTGCATTGAGCTAAAAATGAGTTGTACTCTTTTCGTTAAGCTTTGTTTTAGTTAAGATCCTTATGAGGAAGTATTATTAGAGCTTAGGTAGTATTTTTTTCCTGAAAAGGTAACATGAGTTACGAGATTATGAACAGTAGAAGTAAAGAGTGCCCCTTAAGTTAAGAGAATAGTATGCAGAGATTTAGTAATCTAAATGAGGGATATGGTATTTCGACAAGCTATATTACTATATTCGTGCACCTAGTAAGATATTAATGAGGAGTTTTCCCTTATGGGTAGACTAAGAAGTGATGAGTTGGAAAGATTCCATCATAGGAGGTAAAGTGTGTTTTAGCTAGAAAGGAGTTTGCGATAAAGTGTCATTGTGTAGGTAATAACTAAGTGTAAGTGTTGAGTAGAAGAGAAAAAGTATTCATAAAGTGATACATTTAAGCTAGGCTTATGATTTGTTTGAGAGGGTCATGATGTTCATAAGGTTATAGAACTAATCAAGTAATGAGGTAAAGTATAGTAGGCGACAATCGTATTGATATTCGGGTTTAGTAATGAACATTAAGCATAAATTTGAGATGAGTGTCATGATCCAAAGAATGGAAACATGAGGGTGATAATGTTATCTTGAGATTTGAACTAGAAGACCTGACATAGAGTAGGTGAGGAATTGAGGTGATTAGCTGCAATAGATATGAGTGGTACAAGTGAGAGACCCTAATGTGTAGATAAAGGCAGTGAAGTGTGGATAAGTCACAAGAGTAACAAGAGCATTAAGAGGTGTGCTGAGATGGCACCAGATAAGGTTCCAATTAAGTTATAATTTTTCAAGTGTGCCTAGATAGAATAATTGAGTTGTCAATGTGGAATAGGTACATAGCTTTCAAGTGTTAGATTTAGACCTAAGGGGGATATGTCAAGATGAGAAATCAAGTCAAGTGTTTGAGAGTAAGATAGTAATGAGTTCCAAAGAGTATGGGAGATATCCTTTGGAGGTCCTTTTAGTAATTGAGTGATGTTAAAAAGAGGAGGTTGATGTTCTTATCGTGACAGTGATGGTGTGATAATTCCATCTAAGGTTATAAATGAGGATGATGAGGAGGATGAGGTTTTACTATGAGAAATAGTTAAATTAGAACCCTTAGTTGGTTCTGAAGGAGTTTGTTAGTAGGAGTCCATGGAGTTGTTAGAGTACTAAGCTTGAATGTGGTGTTGTTAAACATTAGGTGGTTCTTGATATGAGCCCAATGTGGTGGTAAAGAGTAATAGTATTGGGATGAGATTTCCTATAGAGGGGTATAGAACCCGAACCTAAGGATTTGGGTTAAGTTTGAATATACTGAAAGCGTACCATTAGAATCAGACCTTGGTAAGAGTAACCCCATTCCATACACAGTCCAGTCGTCATTCGAGGACGAATGATCCCAACAGGGAGATAATGTAACACCCCATAAAATTTTTGAGCTTAGACTCGAATCATCCTTCGTTGTGAATAAGATTTTACCAAGGAATTTAAATTTTCCTAAGTGTTAAGGTTACTATATGTAGCATCTTGAGTTCCAAGAAAAACCAAAGAGAAAAGCATTCAAGTCATTCCTAGTTCTTCTAAGCTTTAAGTCAACTTCAAACGACCATAACTCCTAGTACAAGATGATTTAAGTGAGCTACAAGATCTAAAATTAAAGCCCTTCAAATTCTCTTTCCAACGCCACCGAGTTTGCTAAATTTGGAACTCTGAGTAAAAAGTTATGACTAATTTACTAACGACGCACAAACCTGGCAGCAACTCCGCGATGGCTCTGCGTTACGGAGCAAATACGGACCTCATTAACTGGTGAAAAATCATCCCGACTCCCAGCTCATTTTATTTATTTCTTTAGGGTTATTTTAGTCCTAAAAACCCTTAGGAGGTCATCTAAATTACCCTAAACATGTAGAAAATCAGTTTTCTTAAATCAAACCCTCTCATCCACTCCAAAATTCTACGCTCAAGAAATTCAAGAAACGCTAACGCTAGGGTTCATCTTCCAAGATTTTCCTTCAAGTTCTCCAAGAAGATGATTCTTTCAGGTATGTAAGCTTCCATAGTGTTGGGTTTGTTCACCCACACGCCAAACATGTCAATTTCAGCGTTAAATTCGTTCCAGAAAGTGGAAAGTATGATGTCCTTGAACTATATTCTTGAAATTGGCTTTAGTTCTTGAGTTAGATGAGATTGTTGTGTTCTTGATGAAATCATGTCGTTTTTAGAGTTGTATATGAGTAGGTTCTTGTGTTCATGTGTTGGGTATCTGATGAGTCCACAATTTGGACTCATTCAGGGCATTATTTGGATAGATTTAGTGTCCTTATATGCTTATTTTGTGCCAATTACTAATGTAAAATCCTTGATTTCCAGGTATTTGGATCTAGGAACAAGCATGGACACTAATGTGCAAAAAGGAACGAAGCGATCTAAAGGAATGAAGAAATGAAGGGTTGGTGATCGCCAATGTCACTCGGCGAATCGCCAAGTTGCCAGTCTACCGCCTAAAGTTACAGAATGCTAGAGATGAACTGGGGTAACTTCAGCAAGCAGCAGTTCCATTCGGTGTTTCGCCGATCGATTTAGCGAGGGATGACCAGGTCACCAAAAGTGCTGATGAAGATTCAAACAAATGTTGATGGGCAACATAAAAGGAGAAAGGGTGACTCGCGGAATCATTCGGCGATCCCGATATGGATCGCCTAAAATTACAGTAGCTAGACCAAGAAGAAATGAAATATGAAGGCGAGAAGAAGGGCAATTGGCGAGTCGCCGAACCGTCGGTGAAGTCTTACTTACCTCGCCGATTGGTCTGAAACAGTCACACATCAGACTTGTTTAAATTATTTTTTTGCTAGAGAGCGAAGGCATTTAGAAACGGGAAGAACAAAAGATTGAGAGAAAAACCATTGCTAGAGGCGATTTCCTAGGGATTTAACAAGATTTTCTTGGAGATTTTGTAATAGAGGAGATTCTTAGTTGATTTTAACTTTCAATTTTCATTTGTACTCAGTTATGGAAGACCTGATGGTTGGCTAAAACCCTCTTCTTGGGCTTTTGACTACATGACCAATTATTGAGTTTTACTAAGTGGATGTCATTGATTTACAAATAATGGTGTTAATTTTAAGTGGATCTAATTTGTTGTTGTGTTTTGAGGTCGTCTTGCATGATTAGTGTATCAAGTTCAGTGTTTTGTGCTTGCTCGAGAGAGAAGTGCAGAGCCAAACTCACAAGTTCAGCATCCTTAGTAGTGGGTATTCATGATTTCATCTTGAGAGAGTGAAACATGGAATCTATCCTTTGTATCTAGCTCGAGAGAATGGATTTGATGAGGACAAGGGGTTGGGCATCTTCCGTCTAGTGTTGAAGTTCGAGAGAATTCAACAAAGATAAGGTAATTGTTCAAGAGAAAATTGCTTTACATATAGTCCTATCTACCCACGACAAGTTATCCTATTATGAGCTTCAATGTTCATCCACTAAGCTGAATTCAATAATTGGTTGGTCAATTCCCCAAGTGTTACCTCATTATTTGATAAGTTCGTGATTAAGTGTTAAATTGGATTGATAATTATAACCTAAAATTCGAAGCTTAAACCAAAAAGACGCAGTAAGTGTTCAGTTGAAGAGATTGTTGTCATACTTCTATAATTGAATTCGAAGGAAAATCTATTCTTTATGGGATCGACCTCAACTCATTTAGTTGGGTTCTATACTGACTAGTGATTGTTGACACTTAGAATTGGATGAAGTTTCTTTGAAACGTTAATCAAAATGGCGCCGATTCCGAGGAGTAGCGTTACTTAGAATTCTTTGATTGGAGATTTGATCTGTTAATTTGTTGGCTTAGGCTGTATTGTGTAGTATTAGTTGGGCTGCATAGAAGTAAAAATGAGTGAAGAAGAGGTGAATGGTAGTCAAGATGGTCATGGGGATGGCATCGATGATATCAATAATGTTTACAACCTATCTCATGTAGGTGAAATGGGTGCAATGTGCATACCACAAGCTGATGGGAATGCAGTATTTGAAGTCACTAGCACAACTCCTCACTTCCTCCAAATGAGCGGACTATATGGAGGGCAAGAGCATGAAGATCCGCATGAGCATATAAGAAATTTCACAGAGGTGTGCAGCCCATTTTCATTCAAGAATGTGTCACAAGAGTCAATTCGGCTCTGGTTATTTCCACTATCCTTAACGGGGGAGGCTAGCAAGTGATTAGCCAAGTTACCAAACAATTCTATCACATCATGGGAGGAGCTGATTATAGCATTCAATACAAGGTTCTTTCCTCCATCAAGGATGATGAAACTTAGAGATGATATTCAAGGTTTCAAGCGATGGGAGGGGGAACCTATCCATGAAACGTGGGTCAGGTTTAAGAAACTCTTACTTAAATGCCCAACTCATGGGCTACCAAATGATTTTCTACTCTAATATTTTTACCAGAGTCTTGATTCGGTTAATAAATGAGTGGCTAATCAATTGGTACGAGGGGGAATAGTGTTACAATCATTTGAGGTGGCTTCTTTTCTTCTTGACGACACGACGAAAACAAATCAAGCTCAGTACACTCATGAGGATCAAGTCTCTCCTTTTTGTTTTAGAATGACGCAGGAACAACTTGATAAGAAAAGAGAAAGGGATGCAACCATCAAGAAAATGTTGACCCAAATGGAGCTTTTACAAGAGCATATGATTAAGAATTCGGAAAAACCAAAGGGGGTAAGTGGAGTGTTTAGAGTTGAAGAGGGTTCTTCCTCGGGTTATTCAAATACGGAGGAGAATCAAGGTTGGAACTCCAAGAGATACGAGGAGGATTTCCACCCACGCTATTTACAGCGAGGTGGGAATCAAGGTTGGAACTATCACAAGAGAGAAGAGCAAAGGAGATACTATCAAGATTAGGCTAAGCAAAGTGATCATTGGAGAAGGGAAGATGACCATGAAGAGAACCACACTCACTCGAGTGAGAGCCCAAAATTGAAAGAGAGTGCAAGTAGTCCCCGGGTGAATGATTTGTTGTCACGCATACTTGATAAAGTTGAAGGTTCGGATGTATTATTGAAGGGGATGAAAGATGACTTTTCATCATTGAACAGTAAAGTGAACTCTCATGCAGATGCCATCAAAATAATTGAAGATCAGTTGAGTTTACTTTCAGCACAATTGAACCCAAAGATGACAATAGAAGATGATGATAGAGGGCTGGTTGTGGTTACTCGTAGTGGAAAGGTAGCAATAGGTAATGTAACGGGCAATGAAGAAGCTCAAACGCATGAAAAAGATAAAGGCATGGAAGAAGAAGAGTCACCTATTCATCAAAGCATTGCCAAAGAACCACATAGAGAAATGGAGCAACATATTCCAATCCCAAAAGTTATGCAACCTTTACCCAAAATATTTCCCCCATTTCCTCAACGTCTAAAGAAGAAGAATGAGGATGAGAAATTCAAGAAGTTCTTATCGGTGTTCAAGACATTATAAATGAATCTCCCCATTGTGGAAGCATTGTTGGAAATGTCGGGTTATGCCAAGTTTATAATGGAGTTAGTCACAAAGAAAAGGAGCTTGGATTTTGAGACAATTGAAGTTTCTCATAGTTGTAGTGAAATTATGACTAAGGAGCTAATCAAAAAGAGAGAAGATCCTGGAGCGTTTCCATCCCTTGCACTATTGGCATGCTCCAATTTGCTAAAGCCCTATGCGATTTGGGAGCAAGCATCAACCTAATGCCATATGCGATCTATAAACAACTTGGGTTGGGGGAACCGAAAGCCACAACAATGAGACTCTTGATGGCTGACCGGTCAATTAAACATCCCGTGGGGATATTATATGACATCTTGGTAAAGGTTGGCCGATTCATTTTCCCGGCTGATTTTGTCATTCTCAATTGTGAAATAGATGCTGAAATTCCCATCATTTTGGGAACATTCTTAGCAACCAGGAGAGCATTGTTGGATGTTGAAAGCGGAGAATTGAAGTTTTGGGTGAATGAAGATGAACTGACCTTCAATGTTTGTAAGTCAATGAAACACCCAAGTGATATTCACTTGGTCTCTACTGTTGATGCTATTGATGAGCGGTGGCTAGTGTGAGCCATTTGATGTGTATTAGTGAACCACTTGAAGTTGTGCTTGCTAACTATGATGAATTTGAAATTCAAGGCTATGAAGAGTTTGTAGCTGTTCTTTCAGGTTTGGGGGGTATTCAAAGACTCCATTGAAGTTGGACATTGATCTATAGAATCGAGAGAAACCTCCCGCAATGCCATCAACAGAAGAACCACCAAAGTTGAAGTTGAAAGTACTTCCCTCCCATTTCTGATATGCCTTCTTGGTGGCAAATAACACCTTACCGATAATTATTGCAGCTGACTTGCTTGAATGGAAGATAAAATTGCTCTTTGAGGTGTTGAGAAGGCATATCAAAGCTATAGGTTGGACGATCGCTGACATAGTAGGCATTCCTCACGGTATTTGCACTCACAAAATTCAGCTTAATAGTGAGTGCAAACCGAGCATTGAACATCAGCGGAGATTGAACCCACCGATGCAAGAGGTAGTGAAAAAGGAGATAATAAAGTGGTTAGACGCAGGTGTGATCTATCCTATTGCAAATAGCAAATGGGTAAGCCCGATTCAATGTGTACTGAAAAAATGAGGTATCACAGTAGTTCCACATGAAAAGAAAGAGCTTGTATCTATGAGACCAATGACCGAATGGAGAGTATGCATGGATTACCGAAAGTTAAATTCGTGGATTGAAAAAGATCATTTTCCCATGCCTTTAATGGATCAAATGTTTGATCGACTCTGAGAGAGAGGTTGGTATTGCTTTTTGGATGGGTATTCCGGTTACAACAAAATCTTCATTGCTCCGGAAGACCAAAAGAAAACCACCTTCAGATACCCTTATAGGACCTTTGCCTTTAAAAGGATGTCGTTCAGGTTATGCAATGCTCCGGCAATATTCCAAAGTTGCATGCTATCTATTTTTGCTGACATGGTGGAGGATTCAATGGAGGTATTTATGAATGATTTCTTGGTTGTGGGTGACACCTTTGAGGTGTGTTTAGAGCACTTAGGACAACTTCTTCAAAGATGTGTGGAGACAAACTTGGTCCTCAATTGGGAAAAATGTCATTTCATGGTTAAAGAAGGTATAGTACTTGGTCACAAAGTATCGCAAAAGGGGCTGGAGGTTGATAAAGCGAAGATTGAAGTGATTGAGAAATTACCACCACCAATTTCGGTAAAGGGGGTTCGTAGTTTCTTGGGACATGCCGGTTTTTACCGGAGGTTCATCAAAGAGTTCTCAAAGATTGCACACCCTCTATGCAAACTCCTAGAGAAAGAGGTTAAATTCCAATTGGACGATGCTTATATGGTGGCTTTCAGGCGTTTGAAGGAGAAATTGGTATCCACTCCGGTCATCATTAGTCCTGATTGTTCAGAATCTTTGAAGTAATGTGTGATGCAAGTGGAACGGAATTGGGTTTGGTGTTGAGGCAAAAATGCAACAAACTATTTCACCCAATGTACTACGTGAGCAAGACTCTAAACAATGCTCAACGTAAGTATACCGTTACTGAACAAGAGTTGATTGCAATAGTCTATGCTTTTGAGAAATTTCGGGCATACTTGATATGTACTAAAGTGGTTGTTCACACTGATCATGCTTCACTACGTTACTTAATGGAAAAGAAGGATGCCGAGCCAAGATTGATAAGGTGGGTGCTACTATTGCAAGAATTTGACTTTGAGGTAAAAGATAGGAGAGGTTGTGAAAATCAAGTGGTTGGCCACTTATCAAGATTAGAAGGCAAGGAGAATGACGAGCTTGAGATTGAAATAAATGATTATTTTCCCGATGAACAAGTGTTAGCGGTAACTCTCAAACAACCCCCTTGGTACGCTGATTTTGCCAATTACATAGTGTGTGGGTTAATGTTAAATGAACTAAACTTCTACCAACAAAAGAGGTTCATGTTCGATGTTAAAAAGTACTTTTGGGATGAACCGTATTTATTCAGAGAATGTGAAGACCATATCATTAGAAGGTGTGTTCCGGAAGAAGAAGCCATAGAAATTCTCCATGCTTGGCATGCTTCACCGATTGGGGGTCATCATAGTGGTGTGCATACAGCTGCTAAAGTTCTCCAAAGTGGCTACTAGTGGCCATCCCTCAACAAAGATGCGCATGAATTTATTAAGAAGTGCACTCAGTGTCAAAATCAAGGTGGAGTGTCCAAAAGACACGAGTTACCCTTTACCCCCATATTTGATTTTTGGGGAATAGATTTCATGGTTCATTTGTGAGTTTGTTTGGTAATAAGTATATCTTGGTGGTTGTAGATTATGTTTCTAAATGGGTGGAAGTGGAAGTTGTTGCACTTCCAAACAATGAAGGGAAAAGTGTGGTTCAATTCCTGAAATGCTACATCTTTGCCAGATTTGGTACTCCTCGAGCTATCATTAGTGATGGTGGATCCCACTTTTGCAATAAGTGTTTCTCAGCCGCATTGAGTATGTATGGAGTGAAACACAAAGTAGCAACTCCATATCACCCTTAAACAAGCGGCCAAGTTGAAGTGTCAAACTGAGAGATCAAAAGAATCTTGGCTAAGACAACGAATGCTAATAGGACTGGTTGGTCTCGAAAGCTTGATGACGCACTATGGGCGTATCGTACCGCATTCAAAACACCAATCGGTATGTCTCCGTATCAACTAGTTTTTGGTAAGTCTTGACATCTACCTGCTGAATTGGAACATAAAGCAATATGGGCATTGAAGGCTTTAAATTTGGACTGGACAAAGGCTTCAAAAGAGAGAATAGAGTAGTTAAATGAGTTGGACGAATTCAGGTTCAAAGCTTATGAAAGCTCATCCCTTTACAAGGAAAAGATGAATAACTGGCACAATGCTAAAATCCTTAGGAGGGAGTTTAGAGTGGGAGATTGGATGTCACTATACAACTCTCGACTTCTACTCTTTCCAGGAAAGCTCAAGTCCAAATGGTCAAGACCATTTAGAGTGACACGAGTGTTCGTAAATGGTGCCATCGAAGTTGAAGGTCAAGAAGGACATGCATTTAAGGTGAATGGGCAACGTTTGAAGTTATACTTTGGCAAGTGCCAAGAGATCTCTCTGATTAAGGTGGTGTACTTGGAACATGCTTGAGAGCATTTCCACGTCATGCCACAACGTTAAATAAGGTGCTTCTTGGGAGGTAACCCAAGTATTAGTAGTTTAAATAATGTGTGTTGATTTTGCAAGTGAAGCATATTGTGCGAGAAGAAGGTGCTTTCAGCGAATCGTCGAAGCCATTCGGCGAGTACCACCTAGCCTGCCTTTTGGATCACAAAGAAGAGGCTGAGATTCTAGAATATTCAGTGAGAGACCTGTATCACTCAGTGAATCACCGATGTGCTTAGGCGACCCAATTTTTCTTGCCCTTTCTACTTCAGCGCAAGCAGCGTAACTAAATGATTGTTCGGTGACGTTCCAAGTCCATTATGCGATGCTCCGATCTTTTCGGTGACCTTCTGCATCTCCGTTGACTTGCCCATTCTGAGAGTATCACACATTGGAAATAAGGGTGAGATGTCGCCCCTTGGGAGCATCGCCGACTCATTCCGCGACTGGTTTATTATCTCGCCGACTAGGCGCTTAATGAAGATTCATTGTTACCTTGCTCTGCATGTTTACATACTAGAATTTTATCTTTATTTGCTAGTTTTTTGTTATTATTTTAGTTTTTCTTTTTGTTTTATTTGCGGTAGTGTCCATTCTATAATCACATTGGGGACAATGTTGAATGCTTTCGGTGGAGGTGGCACTTGGTCATTGAATTCCTCTGTGTTCTTGGACCATCTGGATTGCGTTTAATTGTAGTTTCTCTTACAAGTTTGAGTATCAGTCTTAATCTATACTGATGACTTGAATAGTGCTCATAATCGAACAAAAATGAATGTGCGGCTACGATGAGGCCAAATGAAGTTGCATAGGCAATATGTGAACTTTTTGCATCTCGTTGTGACTAGTTAATTATCAAATTGAGTCTCTTGTGATGAACAGTGCACACTAGCGAAAGTGTGGAGTCTTGTTTGATATTGGTGTCAATGCCTTGTGTAAAGAGCTTATTGTGAACCATGTGTGATAACACCTATAATTTGCCCCGTTGGTCTGGTTGACTAAGTGATGCAAGCTCTTGAGATGATCTTAGGCAATTTTGAAGAGTGTGAAATAATTCGACATTATACCTCTTTTTGTAGCCTACCTTGTGAGTGTATGAACTTCGCTTGAATACCTTAACCTTTTCTTGGAAGAAACTTGATGAAATTGTGACCTTTCTTTATCCATTACCCATAATCCTCATGATTTGTGGTTTGTTTGAATAGCCAACTTAGGCCAAAAGCCTAAATTGGGGGTGTTATGAAAAGACAAGATAAATCAAGAAATGCAAAGAAATCCCCCTTTGACCCATGATTTTGAGAAAAATGGAACCCTCCATACAAAAGAAAAAGAAAAATAAGAAAAGAATGAAAAAGTTGTGGAATAAAGTGGTGAAAGTGCAAAGAAAATGGGGTGTCCAGCAATCCATGGAAGATGAATAATGGGGTGACTTTTGAGCATGATTGAGAATGATGAAAAAAAGGAATGAAAGAATTGTTTATACCACATTTCACGAGGATTACAGCCATTGCGCCTAAATGACCGTACCTTTGCACTCAACCCCATTACAAGCCTTGAAAAGACCTTTTTGATCTTGAGTGAGCTGAAACAATTGTTGGTCAGAAAATAAGGGAAAACCTATGGGTGATGTCATGCATTGTGTTTATCTTTCTGAGTGTGAGTGTCGATTGTGATTCCGGAGCTATAAGTTGTTAAACCATTATGTGTGAATATGGAATCATTCTTTGTGTGAGGGCATTCGAGTACCTTTGTTGAGCTCGAACTTGCATTTGAAGCAAGTGTTGTGAATTTGAGAATCTTTGATAATAGTGAGTCACAACTTGAATCTTCGAGTGCACACCTGATCCTTGCATGAGTAGGTTGAGTCTTTTTGTGTGCATTCATGATTGAGTCTTGAGTAGCACTATTTGAGACATCTTTTTTGAACTGCTGAACTTGAGTTTCACTTGAGGACAAGCAAAAGTTTAAGTTGGGGGTGTTGATGAGTCCACGATTTGGACTCATTCAGGGCTTTATTTGGATAGATTTAGTGTCCTCAAATGCCTATTTTGTGCCAATAACTAATGTAAAATGCTTGATTTCAAGGTATTTGGATCTAGGAACAAACATGGACACTAATGTGCAAAAAGGAACGAAGCGAGCTAAACGAATGAAGAAACGAAGGGCTGGTGATCGCCAATGTCACTCGGTGAATCGCCAAGTATCCACTCTACCACCTAAAGTTACAGAATACTGGAGATGAATTGGGGGTAACTTCAGCAAGCAGCAGTTCCATTCGGCGTGTCGCCGATCGAATTTGCGAGGGATGACCAGGTCGCCAAAAGTACTAATGAATATTCAAACAAGTGCTGATGGGCAAGATAAAAGGAGAAAGGGCGACTTGTGGAATCATTCGGCAATATCGATCTAGATCGCCTAAAATTATAGTAGTTGGACCAAGAAGAAATGAAAATGAAGGCGAGAGGAAGGACAATCGGTGAGTAGCCGAACCGTCGGCAAAGCCCGACTTACCTCGCCGATTGGTATTAAACAGTCACACATCAAACTTGTTTACATTGATTTTTTGCTAGAGAGAGAAGGCATTTAGAAATGTGAGGAACAAAAGATTGAAAGAAAGACCACTGCTAGAGGCGATTTCCTAGGGATTTTAACAAGATTTTCTTGGAGATTTTGTAATAGAGGAGATTCTTAGTTGATTTTAACTTTCAATTTTCATTTTTACTCAGCTATGGAAGACATGATGGATGTTCATTTTCCTCTTTTTAATATGATTGGCTAAAACCCTCTTCTTGGGTTTTGACTACATGACCAATTATTGAGTTTTACTAAGTGGGTGTCATTGATTTGCAAATAATGGTGTTAATTTGAAGTGGATCTGATTTGCTGCTGTGTTTTGAGGTCGTCTTGCATGATTAGTGTATCAAGTTCACTTTCTTGTGCTTACTTGAGAGAGAAGTGCAGAGCCAAAGTCGCAAGTTCAGAATCCTTAGTAGTGGGTATTCATGATTTCAACTTGAGAGAGTGAAATATGGAATCTATCCTTTGTATCTAGCTTGAGAGAGTGGATTTGATGAGGACAAGGGCTGGGCATCTTCCGTCTAGTGTTGAAGTTCGAGAGAATTCGACAAAAGGTAATTGTTCGAGAGAAAATTTCTTTACATATAGTCCTACCTACCCACGACAAGTTATCCAATTCTGAGCATCAATGTTCATCCACTAAGTTGAATTCAATAATTGGTTGGTCAATTCCCCAAGTGTTACCTCATTATTTGATCAGTTTGTGATTAAGTGTTGAATTGGATTGATAATTATAACCTAAAATTCGAAGCTTAAACACAAAAGGTTCAGTAAGTGTTCAGTTGAAGAGATTGTTGTCATACTTCTATAATTGAATTCAAAGGAAAAGCTACTCTCTGTGGGATCGAGCCCAACTCATTTAGTTGGGTTATATACTAACTAGCGATCGTTGACAAATAGAATTGGATGAAGTGTCTTAGAAACATTAATCAGTATCTAAATCTAAAGAGTAATTGAGAAAAAGAATCGAATTTAGGCGAATTGTGGTTAGAAAACGAAGAAGGAAAAATTCGGGCAAATCTGGCAACCCAGTCCGCCTCGCGGACCTTCCTCCCCATTTCATAAATTTTTTCTTCACATCGTGAGAGGTCACGGACCTCTCTACCTCAAAAGTTATTTCGCGACCAAATATGAAAATTAATCTCCGTGTTGCGGACTTGCTTCCAAATAATAATATCTTGATCGTTTATCATGTTTAACTATCTAAAAACACTCCTAAACATCACTAGATCTTTATTATCACAAATCACAACCTTGAATTCATAAATCAAATTCAAGGTAGAGTTGAGAGTCAAGTTTTGAGAGTTCTTTCGAACATTTTGAGAGAGTCCCTTTGAGTCGTTTTGAGGAGTCTTCTACAACTTCTAGTAACTTGTTTTAAGACTCGAGTAAGTGAGTAAGAGAATGAGGAAAATGTATTTATGAGTCTACTTTGTCATCATGAGATCTTTCATATAGTGATTTATAACTCTTGAATTCATAATTCACATTCAAGAGAGAGTTAAGAGTAGAGTTCAAGAAAGCTTTTGAGTTTAATTGTGAATCCCTTGAGATCAACTATTGATTTGAACTAAGTTTTGAGTAAGTATGAGAATGAGAAGAATCGTATACATGAGTTCCTTATTGATAATTTGAACCTTGAGTCGAGTTGTTCATGCCCATAACTTCCGCATAAACTCCATCAGTTGAGTACCTTTAAGAGAAGTAGTATATTTAAGTTCTAAGTCTTGAGTATCGAGTGTCTAACATTTTCGAGATTATATTCCTAATCATGGGACTATTACATGTTACCCATGCAGTCCTTTAGTTGAATTGTTCATGCCCATAATTCCGCATAATCCTATAAGTCGAACAATCTTGAGATGAGAAGTATCTTTGAGTCCTTGAGTTGAGTAGTTCATGCTCACAATTCCGCATGAACCCTTTGAGTTGAGCATTCTTGAAATGAGTAGTATCATTGAAGTCCTTGAGTTCCAAGTATTGAGTTCTATCTATGGTTATTGAAATCCTTGCATTGAGTTGTTCACGTCCATAATTCGGCATGAACCATATTTTAAGAAGTCTTTTACAAACGTTTTAACTTTGTTTTAAGACTTAATCTTTGAATTGAGTAAAGAGTAAGAGTAAAGTTCATTTCTTCAAAGATTATACGGGTACTAAGTTTTCCCAAGAGTTAAAATGTTTTCACATTTGAACAAGAAAGGGAACATTGATTTCAAGAGAGCTTTTAAGCTAAGTTTTGAGTAATTAGCTCAAACCAAAGAAAGAATTGTTTTAAAAACATATGAGCTAAGTATATTTTTGGGAGTAGTATTGAGCACCGATATGGGTATGCGAGGTCATAATAACTCAAGACTCCATAAACCATGTAGCCATCATGGGTAGTAAAGGATCATACTTTTTAGATGATTCCTTAAGTGCTCTTTAAGCATAGACTAGTGGATCCACTTAGTTAAGACGTTCTATATGAAGGCAAAGTATAGGACAGTTCTGGCAGTGTGGGCAAGACGTTGTATCATCACTTAGGCTCATAGTGGTAGTTGTCGATTAGAGAAACTCTCACAGATTTATATTATATATTATTATATATAAATTGAGTTGTTATTGTATTCTTCAATACACTTAGTTGATTTCTACTGTTTTAAAAGCTTTCCATATATTGCATGTGTATTGTTGTTTTATATTGAGTTGAGTATCCAGAGTTGAGTACCCAAAGTCGAGTTGAGTCTTTTGAGTTGAGTATCTAATCTCTGAGTTGATTATTTTATCCTTGAGTACTTCTGAGTTGAGTAGTTTTGAGTATCCTTGAGTATTCCTTGAGTAGAGTAAGTTTGAAAAGAGGTAAGTATGTTTCCTTTTTATCAAGTTCAAGATTATATTGATGTTTTAGAATTCCCCTTACATGCTCGTACATTCCACGTACTGATCCATTTGACCTATATACTTTCATGATGCAGATACATGTATTCAAGGTCATCAACATGAGCTTTGTCGATACCACATGCAGTTCGAGTTAGTTATGGTGAGCCTCCTTGCTTCTGGAGGATTTCATTTAGCTTTCAATTATATCAGTTCTTAGGAAGTCGTGGGTCTTGTCCCGACTTCCATCTTTGTTATTTAGAGGCTTCATAGATAGACAGTAGAGTTTCAGAAGTGTGTTCATTTATTTTATTAATGTTTTAAAGACTTAAGTTGCCTATTTTGTAGCGAGTTGAATATATTATATTATTAGAGTTTTCTTTTGAGTTAAAGCTTGTATTTAAGTTTTACATGAATTTTATTTTGTTTTAAGCTTTGTATGCTTAAGTTAGTCTTTCGTTTGTAGTCAGCTAGGATAAGGGTTCACTTGGGGACCAGCAATGGTTCTCGAGTGCCGGCCACGTCCAGGGTGTAGGCTCGGGTCGTGACACATTTCACATAACATCATTGATGAAAAAAAACTATTTACATTTGTTGAAAATCGAGAAATCCTCGAGAGCCAGCAATACTAAGATTTGAAACATAGTGAATAATACGAAACTTTTATCCATCGCACAGTTTAATTTCAGTCAAATGGTAGATAAAAAAACTTATATTGATTCCCATGTCCTTTTGGCTAACTCTAAAACAACCCAACTTTAATCCCGACTACAATCATATATAGTCATCAAACCTAGCAATTGTTTTTCTGATCTTCTTGCCTCTTCCTAACTCCTCCGTCATAACTTGTGCATCATCCTCAGTAGGGGCTCTATCGTTCACAGCATCTCTGGAAGCCAAAACATTGTCAGGAGTTCAATTCCTGTTTGGTAACAGTAGACGACTACTAGAACCATGTATCAATTTGAAAATGCCCCATAAGTAGCATTTCTGTTAGTACATGTCAACCATTTTCTCAAATAAGTTAACAATGAACATGGAATAACAGCATTTAATGAAAGCATGAAATAAGTAAAAACTTACTTCAGTGACGCAGGGGCAGTTTTGTGGATGTGAAAACCAGTAGCTCCCCATATGGTGTTAATGCTCGTAGAGCATGTTCTCCACAAATCATATCTTGAACCATATAATCAAATTTATCAAGGTGTCTGTACGGAGAAAATGAAAATGAAATAAAGTGAATTTGATGAATAGCACTAAGCATAAAATGGTGAACATATAAAGTATTTACCTTGCCTCCGAGGGGAAGAAAAACAACTCAATGTCATCGACAGTAGCCTGTGGTCTGTTGAAATACTTGGGCCATAAATCCTTTTTTGGAACCATTTAAAAGTGAAGATGAAGTTGAAGTAACTTTTCTTTTTCAGAAACACTTTGACTTGCTTTGTCGGAGAGGTGAGCAACAACTTCATCAAGCGTATACTCGTTGTTCCAAATGTTATAGCAACCCCTGCCAAAATGTGCAAGAAAAAAGATATTTTTATTCACAATATATACAATAATAAATTCCGAATAATCTGTCAGATATGTACGTACTCACCTCCAAATAGGATCATTAACAGGTTGTACAGTACGACTATGCTCTACCAAATCAGGTCCACGATAGCATCAGAATTTGTCATTCTAGTGATTTCATTCTCTTTAGGGGCGAATTCCGTGAAGGTGACTTTGTCAAGACAGTGGCTGAAGAGATTTAAAACACCCAAGATTATTAAAGCATGTAAAGGTTGACCTAAAACCATCAGTTCAATGACAAGTTTTGCGTAATTAGGTCACAAAATTATTACAACAATGGTTTTCCTTAAACAAGATCATCAAATCCATAGAATCTTAGCTAATACATTTGTGCACTACAAAAAAATGCATACTTTGTGGAGGTTTAATTGGGGAGGTCAGACTAAGCTCACAAATTATGTCCAATTGTGGGGGTTTATTTAACCCGTGCAATTTAATTCCAAATTGCCGAAGTTATGACTCCGTTAGTTTATTAGTATTTACTAAAAAAATCCCCATTATAATGAAAATGTGTGCCGGGTTTGGAACTTTCCCTCACTATTTTTCCTCCCAAAATTGTAGGGGTGCAGGAAAAATGCTCTCAGAATTTTCTCGCTCTCTGTCACTCCACAGCATCAATTAGATGAACAGAAGAAGAGAAGTCTGGTGATTTATGTTCGTAGAAGAGAAGTGGAGCTCTCATTAGGTGTTGATTTTCCATTAAAGAATAGAAGAGAAGATTGACTGGATTCTCTCTAAGCTCGCAAGTTTGCTCTTCCATGGACGAATATTCTCAAAATCGTCTGTCATGACCTGAATAAATGAGCTAAGTGAAGAATAAAGAAATGACGAATAGAATTATAACACCTGGATGTACGAGATTTAATTGGAGTTAATGAAGTTGAAGAGTTGTGATTGCACGTGAGCATCCTATAACTAAGTTCCTAGAAGAGTAAAAGGGGCATTGATCAAATTGGTATTATTCTCGTGCTCCTCTCTCTCTCTCTGTCTCTTGTAACAGACTCTCTTCTCTTCTCTTCTATTCAATCTCCTTCTAAATTCTTTTCTCATCTAAATTTGCATGTCCTTGTGGTTATGGCGAATTCTTCAATTAGTTTCCATTAAATGTAGTTTTAATTTCCATGTAGTAGATATCCTTGTCTCTAATTTTCCAGTTATAAATCAAAAAATCCCAAAAAGTATTGTTTTCGATTATTTTCTTTTCCATTTGAATTTCCATATCTCAATCGAGATCATAACAATTGGTATCAGAGCAATGAACCTATCTCAACTGTGGGTAGTAATTCGATGAAGATGTCCAGGAATCAAAACAGAGGTTAGCGGTGTCATATAACACTTTGGCTACGGAAGGAGTGACTGGAATAGTTGTGAATGTTAAGCAATTGCAGAAGAGCGAGGATTGCATATGCAACATTGACTGTGATTGTAACTCTTGCCTCTATGGTTGCATAAGCCGTATTGATTGCCATTGTTACTTTTATTTTGATGAGGTGATGGAGAAGAGCAATATGTTGAACGACTCTATCAAAATTGAGGGAGAGAAGCGAACCATAGAAGTTGTTTCAATTGCACCTTTACAAATTCAAAAAATGGCAGAGATCAACTTTATCATAACAACTGTGAAGGTTGAAATAGCAGGTAAAACATCTGCCTACTTTCTCGCTCATGAGTTAAATTTGCAACAAATTGATGAGGTTTCTTGGGTTAGTAGATGAATCTGGATATGTAGTAATGAAAGAGAAATTGAAGGAAATGAAACTAAGAGTTGCTTCCCACTTGTTTGAAAAAATGTCCGAAAGGAATCATGTCCGCATAGTACATGTATTCGTAGGAATTAAGACCAAGTTCTCTCTTGAATTAGTTGGAAATGGACTGGTTGTTCCCATCCAGGGATAAGTTTGAAGATCCTGAAGTTAACTGGTCACACAAGTAATGTTCGAGAAATTTTGATAGATATGACTAGCATGTTTTGTTTGCATAGATCTTCTGATAACATCAACCGAGTGTGGGATATGGGATGGCAGTGGTTTATGCATTCTCCTGTTGTCCATATTGATTCTATATGTTCGGTTGCTACCATTCCAACATATAGCCATGTTTACAGTGGTACAAGAAGTCTCTCCTTACACGTAACAACATCATCTAGTAAGAAGATTATGTTATTTTGGAGCTCTATTTTGCCATTAACCTTGCATGATGACTCTAAAAGGATAGCCACAATTTATTTGTCTATACATTAATGGTCAATTGATGGGTGTACAATTTGGAAAACTTCTCAAAGAAGAGGTTTAGTCATGGCTAGAAACTGGTCGACTGCTAGAGTAAAGGCTTCTTTGGCAGAACAACATGTCTGTAAACAATGGCAGCCTTGGTCATTTGGTTTTATCCTCCTTGTTGCAATATATTCAGGTGCTTTTAACTTCGGTAATAGACTTAAAGATGGCAAAGCTACATGGTTAAAAATTACTCGAACAGGGTTGCTAGTGAATTGGTCAACCAAAACTGAAGTTAAATTAGGGGCATTCAGCCTGGGTACATTCTGGAAGGTTGAATATGCGAGGGGTATATCTATAGTTGATGTGGTTGGCCTACATATCCTTTTATCAAACACCAACGACTCTGATAAACTAAGAGATAGAGCTGCAACAGTAAGAACAATGGTGTATGGTTTGTATTTGACTTTTGACCCAGGTGGTATGTCGATTGGCCTGGAGAAGGAAGTTGTTGGGTTGCATCCTATAAAAATAAAACATTTCAATATTTTACATCAGCACACATGCATCTTCACGGGATATGTGACATCATTCTTCCCTATTCTCTCTTGGAGTCGAGTGTATGAAAGCAAAGTCAGGTCAAATATTGCTTATATAGTTTTTCTGTTGATGGAGAAACTTGCACTACACCATTTACATCAGCAACTAGGCAACTTTTGTTGGTCTATTCTTAACACTAAGGAAGTGGAGTGTTGTTTCCATGGTAAGAAATTGTATTTCTTGATTGCTACAGCACCTGAAACTCGAGGTCTTTCACATCTATTTCAATTTGATTCGGGCATATCCTTTTTAAAAAAGCATTGTAACTTGAGTGACTCTGAGCACAACTTGGTCATTTCTACATCTGGTAGCCCCAAGTATACAACAGGAATTTTACTATCAGCTTATAATGCTTTTTCTTTGAGCCACTGGAATGATTTTGAGACACGTAAAGAACATTTATGCCTATCAAATCTTGCAAAAGGTGTGTTTTCCCGCCACTTGCGGAAGATTCCAAGAAGCATATTCATCTACGTTCTGAACTTCATATATCGAAGGGTCAAATATTTGTGGGCAAAGCTTTTCTTGAAGAATTTGGAGAGAAGAATATATTTTTTGTTGATCTATTAACACCATGTAGCACTGAAATTCCACTGGTTTGTCTTGGAAGTGTTGATCTCCAAAAGCAGCTCCACGTCTCTACAGGAGAGGCTGAAAATCTCTTTAAAAGAATAGCGGAGCTGCAGACTAAAATGGAAACAATACTGAGAAAAAGTACTAGCCTATCTTTGCTTTGTGATAGAAGGGAAACGATGGCAGCGAAGGTCAATCAATCCAAGTCTTTAATTGAAGCTTTAGCGAGAGAAGTGTTCAAAGCGAATAGTCATATTGCCTTGGGAATTCTAGCGAGACATAATCTGATGATTTTGGTTTTTCACGTGTGGGTGTGGACAACAACCTTGAGGAAACGGTTGATTTCAAGCGGGAAGGATTGTAATGAGCCTGGACGGGACAGATTTTTGATAACCATCCTTGGGTCAAGGATTTTTTTATCTAGGCGGGAATGTCATGACCTACATAAATGAGCTAAGTGAAGAATAAAGAAATAACGAATAGAATTATAACACCTGGATGTACGAGATTTAATTGGAGTTAATGAAGCGGAAGGGCTATGATTGCACGTGAGCATCCTATAACTAAGTTCTTGGAAGAGCAAAAGGGGCATTGATCAAATTGGTATTATTCTCGTGCTCCTCTCTCTCTCTCTCTTCTAACAGACTCTCTTCTCTTCTCTTCTTTTCAATCTCCTTCTAAATTCTTTTCTCATCTAAATCTGCAGGTCCTTATGGCTATGGTGAGTTCTTCAGTTAGTTTCCGTTATATGTAGTTTTAATTTCCATGTAGTAGATATCCTTGTCTCTAATTTTCCAGTTATAAATCAGAAAATCCCAAAAACTATAGTGTTCGATTATTTTCTTTTCCATTTGAATTTCCATATCTCAATCGAGATCATAACATCGTCACAGGTGAGAATATCTTCTCCCTCATGTGCAATATTAGGAGTTATGAATAGTGCGTTTGATTCAGATAGAGCTAAAGTTAATTGTTTGTTCGATTTATTTCTGAATTTTGATTCTGGAATTAGTGTGTTTTCGTTGAGTATATTGATGAGGTAAGTTGTACTTTATGAGGAATTAGCTGCATTTCTGAATTGTTAGCACTGAATCTAACTCCTAAGCTCTTAGATGTTTCATCATATAATGCAATGTGAATGAAAAGTTATTATTTGGTGCAAATTGCAACTCATTGAATCAAAGTTTCTATTATCATTTCTAGACTGAATTTTCCAGTCCTAGTATCCAATAAAGTTCTGAATGTTGACTGAATTTGAAGGATCTGGATATTGTTATGTGCAATTGTAGTACCATCGTGTTATCTATTCTAGATTATATAGATAAACATTTGTTCTACTAGAGTGATTTTCGATATATCCTCGGCTCGAATGTTAAAGACTCTCGGCACTAGTCAGCCCCATATGCTCTTGTATGTTATTTGATTGCCAATGTCAGTCAGGTTAAGATTTAAATTCTGGACAAGTAATTAAGTGTTTTAATCACGATCATAGGAAGCAACTCATTTCTTGATATATGTAATTTTGATTATATATCTACTTAAGTATCCTTTCAAAAATTACGTTAGATGCATTATTTTGGACCTCGTTCGTGACAAGTTGCTGTCCAGTTTGTTGCACAACTTCTCCTCAAGAAATTGAGTCCACAAACTTATTAGATGCACTATTAGTGCTCAACCAATACATCATATTCCAACTTTTAGATAGTGAAAAACATATCTAATAAGGAAACTACAACAACAATAAATAGTGTGATAACATTATGAGAACGACACAAATAGCCTTCTCCAATGCATGAAACTCAACCTCAAAGGTCTTGTCATAATTTGCAAGTTGCCAAATTAGGAAAGAGGCATTCTTTTTGTAATAGACTAAAATGGAAAATATGACAAATAAATTGAAATAGAGGGAAAATTAATTACTTGCCACAACTTATTTACCAAGAAGAGAAGTAGATTCTAGCTAAAGTGTCTCGAAGTCTCAAATTTAGGCGTCATTACAACTCTCACAATTATTTATGCTCTTTTCATATTCATGCAAAATTAGTTTGAAACATCTATTTTGAGAATTCCCGGAAAAAGGTAGCAATCCTGGGTAGAGAAAAGCGATAGGAAGGAACCCATTCCAGCTCGACTGAAAGGAGATATCTACTTTCCTAATGAATTTCCTTCTTCGAGGCATGATCAGGGGTAGCATAAATTTAACAATATCATTTAGTAACAATAAAAGCTTACCGATGTACAACAAATTCAAGACAATTTACACAATGAATAAGGGCATTCGAGAATCATTTGTCACCACAGTTTAGACATATTTTCGATGCCTGCACAACCTCGAAAAATAATCATTAAAACTACAATCATATATATGCAAAATATCAATATACTCTATATAACGGAATTTATAGCAAGAAATTAAAGCACATGTCATAGTCTCCATTCTCCAATTTTAGAATATGTAATGAGTCTAATCAATTCTGAGTTGTGCTGTCAATGTAGACTGGTTGTGTTGGTGAAGATAGCTAGAATATCACAATTTTGAATCAAAAACATTATACTATATATTGTAGCTAGAGTTGTGTAATTATAATATTATTGACTATTTCAAGTTTTTGTGCACTCCTCCCATATAGCCTTTTTTATTGAGTAAAACTAAAGCATAATCTCACTTTTCAAAATTTTATTGAAATTCTTACATGTAAAAAGAAATACAACAAATTTATAACAAACAAAAAGAAGAAAGAAAAATACTAAAACAAAAAAGATGAGTGAGGAAAATGTTAGAGACATATAATGATGTAAATAGAAACAATTTAGGATTGATGAAGAAACTAGTAAACGTGATGGAGCCACAGAAGCTTTTTTAAAAAAATTCAAGACATCCTATTCGATATATTTCCTACGTCTGTTAGATTTTCTTTCAAAAACCTTGACTAATAGAATAGTGAAATTAGATTAGGCTGAGAAAAGGGCTAAGAGAGAAGCTTAGGATATTACTTAAGTAAAGGGGTAGCGTTACAATCGAGGTCGAAGTAAGTGGTAGCGTTACAGTCGAGGTCGAAGTAAGGGGTAGCGTTAATTAAGTACTATTATGTTGTTGTCGTCGTCTTACCGTCTCCAAATTCCACTTTATTGTGAGATCACCATTAAGCACTACTATGTTGTTGTTGTTGTCGTTATCGTCTTGTGACTTTGATTTACTGAGCAAAATCTAGGGAAGGTTTTCGCTTGGATTTGAACTTTATGCGATCGTTTGTTTTGACTATTTATTATTGCTACTATTTGAGAACACATAGAAACACTTTTGAAATCTTGATCAAACATAAATGGTTTCTCTAGTATTGACAAAAGCATTTTTTAAATTAAGTAGTCAATTAACACAGTTCTTAATTAATTAATCAACAGTTAATTGTGATGAGTCATTAACCGTAATAAGAATACCATACTGTGAAATGTGAATGTACTTCCAAAACTACCTTGTATAGCTTAACAGATGACATATTACATATGGTAACATTTCACATAACATTGTTGGTGAAAAAAAACTATTTATATTTGTTGAAACATAGTGAATAATAGGAAACTTTTGTCCATCACACAGTTTACTTTCAGCAAATGGTAGATAAAGAAGTTGTTATTGATTCCCTGTCCTTTTGGCTAACTCTAATTCAACCCAACTATAATCCCGACTACAATAATATATAGTCATCCAACCTAGCAATTGTTTTTCTGATCCTATTGCCTCTTCCCAACTCGTCTGTCATAACTTGTGCATCATCCGCAGTAAGGGCCCTATCGTTCACAAATCTCTAGCAGCCAAAACATTGTCAGGAGTTTGATTCATGTTTGGTACCAGTAGATGGCTACTAGAACCCTGTGTCACTCTGAAAATGCCCCATAAGTAGCATTTCCGTTGGTATCCTATCAACTTGTCTCTCAAATAAGTTAATCATGAACATGAAATAACAACATTTAATGAAAGCACGAAATAAGTAAAAAACTTACTCCTGTGACGCAGGGACAGTTCTGCAGATGTGAAAACCAATAGCTCCCCAGATAATGTTAATGTTCGGAGAGCATGTTCTCCACCAATCATATCCTGAACCATACTATCAAATTTATCCTGGTGTTTGTACGGAGAAAATGAAAATGAAAACAAAGAGAATTTGATGAATAGCACTAGGCATAAAATGGTGAACATATAAAATACCTTGCCTCCGAGGGGAAGAAAAACAACTCAATGCCATCGACAGTAGCCTCTGGTGTATTGAAATACTTTGGCCATAAATCGTCTTTTGAAACCATTTCAAAGTGAAGATGATGTTGAAGTAACTTTGTTTTTTCAGAAACACTTTGACTTGCTTTATTAGAGGGTGAGCAACAACTTCGTCAAGCATATACTTGTTGCTCCAAATGTGATAGCAACCCCTGCCAGAAAATGTGCAAGAAAATAGATATTTTTATTAGTAACCTTTTTGGGTGAGTAGTGTCCAAGATCATAAGTTAAGTTCACCTAAATGCAGGTTGATCCCCTAAATAGATGAATATCACCACATAACTTGGTCTGTCTACGAGTGTTTGCTTTACCAACCCTTACGTGGCGAAGTTAGAATTTTTGTGGAGGGGGTTCAACATATAAAAAGTAGATCGAAAAATAGAGCAAAACGAATCGGGGAAGAAAAATATCCTTAATCCGCTAAATTGAACAGGCCTTGTCATACCACATTTAACGTTTCTTCCTACTTTTACCCCACTATAGTGATTCTTCTTTAAAAATTTGAGGCTTTTTGTTTCCTTTTATATTGTATCGTTCTACTTTAATTTGAATTTTTAAAATAAATTAAATTATTGTTCATTCAATCATATGTTACTTCGAAAATTATTTAATACTCTTTAAAATGTGTAGGGATTGATTTACTACTATTATAATGAATATTAGCCGATTTTTAGTTTATTTATTCAATTTATAAGGTTTTCCATCCGTAAAAAAAGATGAATAAATCAAATAAATTTAGTTTACATACTAGAATAAAATTGAAAAATACGAAAGAAATATCATGAATATTCATGACTTTCAAATTTCGTCATTCGATTAAAGTTAGTTTACCTTATCTTTAAAATATTTTATCTCTATCTCAATTTCAAGTTTAAGAACAATTTATAATTTTGAAAGAGTTCCTTTAAATTAGTATATAAAGAGAGTTACGCAAAATATGAACAATAGAGATAAAAAAAAATACAAAAATGAAAATAGTGTGCCTAATAAATTTGAACAATTGAAATTGAAAAGGAGAAATAGCATAAAAATAGGGGAAAAAATGAAAAAAATAATAATTATGCTCCAGCCCCAAAATAATAAAGTTATCCACTAGACTGGGATTGTGAGCCCAAATGCTGAGCCCATCTCAGCTTTGCTATTTGATATTCCAAAGAAAAAAAAAGGAAGTAAATGTTGTTGCGTAGAATCAAACCCAAGACTTTGGGCCAAATTCCTGAACCCCCCTTAACTGCTAAGCTAGCATCTTTACTTGTGTTAAGAGGGTTCATTTTGATAGATATACTCGTCATAACAGAAATTGACCTTATATATGCAATGTAAATTTCCGACGAAGGGGGGTTGGGTGAACCCTCTGACCTCACGTAAATCCGCCCCTGCTTACGTCGATTCCAAATTAACTAATTTCGGACAAGGTCAATCTATTAGATGAGGGTTGATAGCCCCAAATCTCCTTTGTATAGTTCTTTTTCCCATTCTTTACTCCTTTGGTCCCACAAGTAAGAATAAGTTGAGTTTTAACATTTGCAACAGTTAAAAATCAATCAATACAAAGGAATTAACTTAGGAATTTTTTCAAAATGTCAATATTTAGCATTTAATAGGAGATCCCTTAGCCACATTTCAATATTTCTTAAAAGTGTCAATATTTTAGTTTGTTATATATCTGATTTATGTATTTTTTAAATTTGAAAGAATACAATTATTTAATAACAGAAGGGAGAAAATCAAGGGAGAGAATATTTTTAAAAAAAGGTATTATATCACTTAATTTTGTCATCAGTTACATTTTCAGAGAAAACTCAAATGTGTGCCTTTCTCAAAGTGTATTTTTGTTTTTTTTTTTCCAGAATTTTGTAACCTTTTTTAATCGTATTCATTCCAATATGTATACTATTTTTATTCATTCTAGTTTTCATGTTGTATTTTGTATAATGAAACATGTATTTTTTTAATTAGTTTGTATTCATTCAAATAGGTATGTCAAATGAATTTGTAGCTATTTAAGAAACATATTTGTATTCATATATTTATTTTAGTGTGTAGTTATTTTTTTCTTCAGAATCTTGTATCCTTTCTTAAGTCGTATTCATTCCAATATGTATTTTATTTGTATTTGTATCCATTCTAGTTTTTATGTAGTATTTTTGTATAATAATATATAAAATACAAAAAATAATATGATGAAAAAATAAAAACGAAATATAAAACTAAAAAGAAATAAGTGAATATTTGTTGCAATCATTCTTAACTAAAATACATAACTATTTGGCATACCTTTAGAATGAATACAAATTAGGAACAAATACCATATTCACAAATTATGCAACATGATTTTTGAATGAATACAAATATTAATAACATACATACGGTTTTAAATGTAAATTGAGAAAGGATACAAAATTCTGATTTGTTTTTATAAAAAACAAAACAAACTAATTGGAAGTTGTCCCTCCTATAAATAAAATACATAACTAGTTGACATACCCTTGGGATGAATACAAATTAGGAACAAATACAAAATTCATAAACTATGCAACATGAGATTTTGAATGAATACAAATAATAACAACATACATATGGATTTAAATATTAACTAGTATACATACCCGCACGTTGCGCAGATATTTTAAATTTAGAAATAACTAATACAAATTATTAATGAGTATATTTACAATCAATGCTAACAAAATTCCCCCCCTAATATATGTGCAATGATGATACGTTCTTCAAATACACTAAACATTATTCTAACAACTTCCCCTTCTTCTGGAATACTGAAAACTAAAAGCATATATAGTGTTTGTTGAATTAATCTTGTGCTAATTAATTAAATTTTAAATTTATAGATCAATCTAAAACCTAGTATTAAAAATATTGATTCTACTTTTAGCTAAAATCTAAATATAATTTACAAAGTATGTTGCAATCTCTTTAGCACAATCATCTCTCGTTCAATCATGCAAAATAAGATAATTTTTATTTAATCAAATAATTACATAAAATAAAGATGTACAAAAATCAAAATAATGAATTTAGGTGACCAATTTAAAAAAATTATTATAAGTAAATTAATTAATATAACCACATAAAATAAAGTTATCAAATTAATATACCACATAAAAATAAATTGTATTTGGTGCAAAGAAAAAGTTGAAAGATGAAAAAACAGATCAACTTTTATTCCTTTAATTTACTATAAATTTCTTCTTTTATTTCATGGATTTTTAGATTTTTAGATTTGTTTAGATTTTTTAAATATATTTTTATTCTTTAGTAGATATGTTTATCTTAACATAGTATAAAAAATTTAATCTAATTTTATATAAATAATTAATATATTATTTTAAATTTAGATAAGGTAATAAATTATAAGTACCATCAACATGCTATTATCATTCAAAAAAATGTTGTTGAGATTAATAAGGTTAGTTTCAAGTCATATCTTTTCAAAGAAAAGGAAAATAAAATTGTTTTTTTTAAATGTTTAAAAAATTATGACAGGTTGTTTTTTAATTAAAAATTTCATATTTGTGATATTTAATAATATATTTTTAAAAAATTCTTATGCAACCATATGCACTATAATTTCCCATAAAAATAGTATTTATTATTAAAAAAAATTAATCTTAAAAGATTCTTTATTTTAAAATAAATATTTATAAAAAAAATAAATTTTACAAAATTTGCAAAAAAAAAAAAACACATGCATGTAATTGCAGTTAATTATTTTAAAATTAGTGGATCAGTTTTAAATAAGTTAGTGAGATAAGTTTTAAATTTATGTAAATATTTTTAACTTTGAAATTTTGAGTTATGTAAAGAGAAGTAGTGAATTCCTAAAATATAAGTAAATTGATTAAGAATTTTCTACTTCCAATTTGAAATTCCATAATTCAAATAATTTTAATTTATAAATTAAAATTCAACAAAAAAGTAATATAATAAAAATCGTTAATTATAATTTAACAAAAATAATAATGCAATAAAAACAAAATGGAAACAAAACAAAGAGTTAGCAGAAACTCCTATTTAAAAACTTACTTTCTCTATATTTCCTCTCCAGTTCACACTATACTAACAATTAAATTATTTTTTTTAGATAAATTGATTCCAAAATTTAAAAAATAGTATAACGGAAACGTAAAAAATAAAAATTGAATGTTACCATAGTTAACTCTTTTCTATTATTTTTATTTTTAGTTTAACAAAAAAAAATGATTAAATCTTCTTAATTATTTTTATTTTTATTTTTTCTTTAAAAAAAAGGGCAAATTACAATGGGTGAGAACTCTAACTAATCACATTTCAAAACAAACACATACATCTAAGTTTTTATTTTTTAATTAAATAGTTGAAAATGTTTACATCTTAATTCAAATTAAAAATAGCTATATCAACTCTAAAGTAATAAACTATACATAATTTGTTTACTTATAAATTTATTCTCAACTTAGAATCCAACTTTTATTTTTATTTTTAAGTTTAAAATTTAAAATGGGAAAACAATTGCATTTGTTTTTTTAAAAAAAGCTATTATTTTTTAACATACAAATCTTTCGAAGGTTTACCCTACGAATGTCAATATTTTGTTGATTATTTGGTAGTAATATTTTTGGTTAGAAGTATTTTTATATATAAAATTGAAAAATAATTAACAATAATTTAAAATTTAAGTAGATGTAAACAAATGAATTTTAGAAATGCCATTTTATCTCATACATATTTTGTGGAAATACGATTTCAAAAGTATAGGAACTCAGACATATTTTGTGAAACTAAACAATGTGTGTAACTTGCTTTCGAAATTGAAAAGATTGTGTGATTTTTAATTGTAAAAAAATTTATATTTAATTATTTCTTAATTATTTAAAATTTGACTTTATTCTATAATTATTAAAATCATGCATTTACTTTTATTTTATCCTCTATTTATGTATATGTTTCAATAAAAATTTAAATTCATGAACATTTCTAAATTAATTTTCATTATATGTAGGAAATTTAATTTAAATTAATATCTAACAGATCCCATATAATAAATTGTTATTTATATGTTGAATTCACGGTTGAATTTGAATTTAGGGATGAATTTAAAGTTTTAATTTTTAAATTTAACATGTTACTATTTAATTAAATTTAAAATTACTTATATATCATTTCAGAGGAATACATCATTTGTTGTAAATTTGGCAAGTGAGTAATAATAACACTCAGCTTAAAGAATACTTGGGAAATGGCGACAGACCCAAATATTGAAATAATCAATTTTTAACTTTTTATAATAAATCTTTGTATGCCTAAATTAATCAATAAGTACATATGCATGATAAATTTTGGTTTCATGTTTCATTATATATAAATGGGATAAGGGTCTGAAAAATACCTCAACTTTGGTCGGATTTACTGTTGCGATACTAAACTTTCATGAGGACCTATTACCTCCCTAGACTATATAGTCATCCAACCTAGCAATTGTTTTCTGATCCTCTTGCCTCTTCTCAACTCTCCCGTCATAACTTGTGCATCGTCCTCAGTAGGGGCCCTATCGTTCACAGGATCTCTGGTAGCCAAAACATTGTCAGGAGTTCGATTCCTGTTTGGTACCGGTAGACGGCTACTAGAACCCTGTGTCGTTCTGAAAATGCCCCGTAAGTAGCATTTCCGTTGGCATCCTGTCAACCAGTTTATCAAATAAGTTAACAATGAACATGAAATAACAACATTTAATGAAAGCATGAAATAATTAAAAACTTACTCCAGTGATGCAGGGACAGTTCCGTGGATGTGAAAACCAATAGCTCCCCATATGGTGTTAATGCTCGGAAAGCATGTTCTCCACCAATCATATCTTGAACCTTATAATCAAATTTATCCTGGTGTCTGTACGGAGAAAATGAAAATGAAAACAAAGCGAATTTGATGAATCGCACTAAGCATAAAATGGTGAACATATAAAGTACTTACCTTGCCTCCGAGGGGAAGAAAAACAACTCAATGTCATCGAAAGTAGCCTCTGGTGACTTGAAATACTTAGGCCATAAATCATCTTTTGAAACCATTTCAAAGTGAAGATGAAGTTGAAGTAACTTTGCTTTTTCAGACACACTTTGACTTGCTTTGTCGGAGATGTGAGCAACAACTCCGTCAAGGTTATACTTGTTGTTCCAAATGTTATAGCAACCCCTGCCAGAAAATGTGCAAGAAAAAAAATATTTTTATTCACAATGTATACAGCAATAAATTCCAAATAATGTGTGAGATATGTACTCACCTCCAAATAGGATCATCAACAGGTTGTGTGCAGCATGACTATGCTCTACCAAATAAGTTCCAGGTGGGACAACATCAGAATTCGTCGTTCTAGTGATTTCATTCTCTGTGCAATCATTTCTCCGTGCAATCATCGCACAGCCAAGGGACGAATTCAGTGAAGGTGACTTTGTCAAGGCAGTAGCTGAAGAGATTTAAAACACGCAAGATTATTAAACCATGTAAAGGCTAACCTAAGACCATGAGTTCAACAAATTACCTCCATCAGTATACCAAACTAGTACAACAAACAAGAGAATGAAAATCAGTATAATCGAACTTAGAAGGCTACAAACGATCTTCTGATAGCCTAGAAAGAAATCACCTGACAAGCCATTTATCATTCCAGTTTTATCATATTCCTTAAAAGAAACAACAAAGTCCATAGAAAACTTGAGGCAACATCCACAATAGGCAAAGGTGTTATGCATCCTTTCTACATTCCATCTCATGTGTGGCCAATAGTTGTTTCCGCCAACATGTCATAGAGTCTTACGCACCATTATGGGCCTACATAGAAAATGACACTTTCATGGAACACCTAGCAACATAATTTACTAGCCTTAAACAAGATCATCAAGTCCATAGAATCTTAGCTAATATATTAGCGTAACGAGCACTATATACCCAGCAACATGCCTTTGATTCAAATTTTTAGACAGTGAAAAACATATCTAATAAGGAAACTATAACAACAACAAGTAGTGTGATAACATTATAAAATTCTGATCTTGCATGAGAACAACACAAATAACCTTCTCCAATGCATGAAAGTCAACCTCAAATGTCTTGTTATAATTTGCAAGTTGCAATAAATGAGGCGAACTAATCTTACTTTACCCGGCCACAAAACCATTATCCTTCTTAATAATATTGGATAAAAGGGAAGCTACTATTCCCTAAAAATCACATTTATTAAAGTTTACATAAAATTTCCCCATCTTAAGTATTTCAAAAACAGTTTGTATAACATAAAGTAGATGATCATTTAAGGAATATCTAATACAAGAATATCATCAAAATAAACAATAACAAACTTGCAAAAAAAAAACTCTTAATACACGATTCACAAATCATTTATATAAGCCATACTTTTACCATTTACATGATAGTACAGGCAACAAAACTGTTAGGACCGTGAACTCGGATAGTGTGGAATTTAGCCAAACAATGTTATAATGACAATAACAAAGACAATAGTAAGTTGATAATAACGAAAGTAAAGCAATTAAAGAAGACACAAATTTAACGTGGTTCGGTTGGTGTGACCTAATCCACAAGCGGAGAGGAACAATTTCACTATATCAACAAGAGTATAAAAGAGAGTATAAAATTAGAGTAAATACTCTAATTAATCCCAAATACCTAAAGATAATAACCTCACAAGATCACTCCAAAGAAAGGGTTCACACAAGTGTTTCCTAACACAAACTCTCTTACAAAATTACTCTTAATGGAAAGACAAAGAAAGAAAGCAATGAAATATTTTCATATGCTTCAAGGTGTGTTTCAACTAATGTCTAAGCTCCCTATTTATAGAGAAAAAATAGGCTTGTTGATGTCATGGATGATGTCTTTGGAAGATACAAAATATTCAACATCTCAATGTAAATATATCAAATATGGTGGCTTCCAAATCTTTGACAAATATAGTTGCCAAATCTTTGACAAATATGGTTGCCAAATTTCCACATTTGTGGCTTCCAAATCTTTCACAAAAGAAAGATAAAATAACTTTCTTCAATCAAACAAAAGGCCACATTACAAATCTACACCTTGGCCTGAGTTTAGTGAAAATAGTAAATTTACTTCATTCTTTGCAGAAGCCCATATCTGCTAAATTATTCTTCATAAATGTCAATCAAGTTCAAACAAAGCTTGAACTTGCTGACTGGAAGAGACTTCGTGAACATGTCGACAGGGTTGTCTCTTGTGGTAATCTTCTTAACAGAGACATGTCCTTCGGCAATGATATCCCGAATGAAGTGATACTTGATATCAATATGCTTGTCCTCTCATGATACATCTGATCTTTAGTCAAGTGAATGGCACTTTGAGTGTCACAGAAAATGATAATACCACCTTGGTGTAAGTTGAGTTCAACAAATAGACCCTTCAACCATAAGGCTTCTTTGATCGCCTCGGTCACTGCCATATATTCTGCTTCGGTAGTAGATAAAGCTACTACATGTTGTAATGTAGCTTTCCAACTGATAGCACAACTAGCAATGCAAAAAACATTGCCTGTTAGTGATCTTCTTTTATCAAGATCACCTGCACAGAGTCTACAAAACCAACCAAAGTGTTAGGATTTCTCCCAAACTCCAAACATGTGTTTGAAGTACCTCACAAGTATCTGAGGATCCATTTGACAGCCTACTAATGTGCTTTACTAGGGCAAGCCATATACCGGCTTACCACACTCGTGTACATACCATTGCATACATAATTTTGCCAACATCACTGGAATATGGTACCTGTGCCATACACTTCTCTTGTTCCTCTGTCTACGCTGATTGAGCAACTGATAACTTAAAATGAGCAGCAAGAGGAGTACTCACTGGTTTAGCATCTTTCATGATAAATCTCTCCAATACATTCTCCAAGTACTTCTTCTGGGTCAAGAATAACCTTTTGGTTCCTTGATCTCTTTTGATGTCCATGCCAAGAATTTTCTTAGCTGCTCCTAAATCTTTCATTTCAAATTCGCTTTTCAGCCAACTCTTCAAAATGTGAATTTCTGTCAAGTCCTTAGCAGCAATGAGCATGTCATCAAAATATAACAATAAGTAAACAAATGAACCATTATTTAACTTTCGGAAGTAAACACAACTATCATACATGCTCCTCGAATAACCATGACCCAACATAAAGGAATCAAACCTCTTGTACCATTATCTTGGAGATTGTTTTAATCCGTACAAGGATTTCTTCAACAATCAAAGATGATTTTCTTTTCCTTCAATTTCAAATCCTTCATGTTGATGCATATATATTTGTTCCTCAAGTTTTCCATGTAAGAAAGTTGTCTTAACATCAAGCTGTTCTAATTCCAAACTATACATGGCAACTAAGGCAAGCAAGACATGAATAGAGTTATGTTTAACTATAGGCGAGAAAATATCATTAAAATCAACTCATTGTACCTGACTATAGCCCTTTGCAACTAATCATGCTTTATACCTTGCATCTTCAACCCCTGGAATTCCATGCTTTTTCTTGAAGACCCATTTGCAACCAAAAATTCTTTTACCTGACGACGGCCTCACAAGAGACCAAGTACCATTCTTGTGGAGAGATTCAATTTCTTCATTCATTGCAACCAGCCACTTGGCCGAATCAACATTAGAAACTGCTTCTGAATAATTGGATGGCTCTCTAATTTCTTCAGTTTCCTGTGCAACTGAAAAGGCAAATGCAACATAGTCTCCATACTTTTCAGGTTTTTGAATTTGTCTCCTCGGTCTGTGTGTGGCTATAGAATACTCATTTGGTATAACTTCAGAAGTCACAACTTCTGGAGCTTCAACTTCAGGAGTTTCAACTGTATTTTGCTCCAGGGTTGATGAGTTTGGCTATGAAGGAATGCCAAGGTCAACCTCCACCTGCTCATGTATACCCTCCTCCTTATTCGTATTACTAGAACTAGAAGACTCTTTTCTTGGGTGTAACATAGAGGATTCATCAAAGGTTACATCTCTGCTAATTATGAATTTCGGTGACTTGGGATCAGGATACCAAAGTTCTGTATCATTTCACCCCAGATGCGTATCCAAGGAAAATGCACCTTTTTGCCCTTGGTTCTAATTTACCATTATTCACATGTATGTACGCCGGACAACCAAAAAATTTTAAATCAGAATAATTAGCAGGAGTACCTGGCCACATTTCCTCTGGAGTCTTAAAGTTCAAAGGTGCAAAAGGAGCATGGTTGACAATGTAACAAACAGTGGACATAGCCTCTACCCAAAAAACATTTGTCAACCCAACATTTGAAATCATGCAACGAGCTCTTTCCAAAAGAGTTCTATTCATCCTTTCTGCAACACCGTTTTGTTGAGGGGTCATCCTCACAGTGCGATGTCGAGCAATTCCTTCATTTTTGCAAAATTCATTGAACTCATCATTACAAAATTGTAAGTCATTATCCATTCTAAGCCATTTGACATGTTTTCCTGTTTGCTTCTCAATCAAAACTTTCCATTGTTTGAAAGTTAAGAAAACATCACTTTTATTTTTCTGGAAATAAACCCAAACCTTCCTTAAATAATTATCAATGAAAGTTAACATATACCTGGCACCACCTTTTGACTGGGTACGGGAAGGACCTCAAAGATCTGAATGAATATAGTCCAAAGTACCTTTTGTTCGATGAATTGCTGGAGATTTGAAGCTTACTCTTTTCTGCTTCCTGAACACACAGTGTTCGCAATACTCTATGTTCCTGGTACTTTGTCCACACAGAAGACCTCTTTTGCTGAGGATGGAAAGACCTTTCTCTCATATGCCACAATTTGGTGATGTCGGAATCAGATTGGGTAGAAACTGCAACAACACATGTAATAGTGGATCCCAACAAAGTGTACAATGTACCAGATCTGCATGCTTTCATAATCACCAGAGCACTTAGAGATATTTTCATAACTCCACCTTCACTTGTGTATTTGCACCCAAGAGATTCTAGAATGCCCAAAGAGCTGAGATTTTTCTTTAAGTCAGGAACATATCTAATATCGGTGAGAGTTCTTACCACACCATCGTACATTCTTATTTGAATTGTACCTTTACCAAAAACTTTGCAAGGAGCATTGTTTCCCATCAAGACAACTCCACCTCTAACAGACTCGTATGTGGCAAATAAATCCTTAGTAGGACACATATGATAAAAACAACCCGAATCCAAAATTCACTCATCGTTAGATTTAAAACATTACTAGTAGCTAAAAATATTGTTCCATCGGACTCATAAGCAGCTACACTTGTTTCGGTGGGGTCAATATTTTGATGCTCATATTTGTTTTCCTTATGCTTTTCTTTGGTTTTCAACTTATAGCATTCAAAAATAATATGACCTGTCTTATGACAATATTTACACACCATATACCTCTCACTTATTGATTCTTTCTTATTAGATATACCTCTTACAAATAAACCTTCCCCATGGGTTACACTACTTTCTCCAGTAATATCTCTATCTATCTATTCTTTTGATCTTAAGATAGATTTGATTTTCCTATAAGAGATATTATCCTTTCCATAAAGCATATATCTCTAATATGCTTAAATGATTGGGGTAAGGAAATAAGTAATAAGACGGCTTGATCCTCATCATTAACTTCAACATCAATATTACTCAAATTCATAAGAATAGAATCAAATGCATCAAGATGTGAAAGTATAGAAGTACCTTCAACCATACGAAATGTGTAAAGCTTTTGCTTTAGGTAAAGTCTGTTTTCCACTGTCCTCTTCATATACAAGTTTTTTAGTTTTTCCCACATGCCTTTGGCTGTGGATTCTGTAGATACTTCACGTAAAACCTAATTTGAGAGATTTAAAATGATACCTGATTTTACCTTTTTGTCTATGACGGCAAACTCCATGTCCGTCATATTTTCTGGCTTCTTCTCCTTTCCTTCTAGTGCCATATCTAGGCCATCTTGAATTAGTATAGCCTCCATCTTTAATTTCCACATCCCAAAGTTTGCACTTCGGTCAAATTTTTCAACATAAGTCTTTGTTACTGTCATTTTTGGCTACTGAAATTAACCCGATTAGATCCGGCTCTGAAACCAATTTTTTAGGACCGTGAACTCGGGTAGTGCGGAATTTAGCCAAACAATGTTATAATGACAATAACAAGAACATTATAAATGGTATACTCACAATCATCACAACCATAGATTGATTACCATGAGGATAAACACAACTTAAATTGTGAATCCATTGAGTTGCTCATTAAATTTTAGTGTTTTCTTAACCTTTAAATTAGTCTAAATCATCATAATCGGACTTAGAAAGCTACAAACGATCTATTGATAGCCTTTGATTCAAGCTACCTTGTATTTTCAAGTAAATTAAGGCTTTGATAATTTGAACTAATGGAAAACATCGAAGGCAAATGGTAACATTGTCAATTAGCTAAATATCTGACAACAACATACGTGGTAGTGAAATCTCACTTGTATGATTTGGGGAGGGTAGAGTGTACACAGACCTTACCCCTACCTCATGGAGGTAGAGAGACTATTTTTAGAGGGCCCTTAGCTCAAGTACAACAAATCAAAGTAGGTATGAAAAGGAAAAGTGATAACAAAGAACATATCATCTAATAAGGAAACAATAACAACAACAAATAATGTGATAACTATATCATATGAAAGACAGTTTATTATAGCACCATGAACCTTTTCACTAATGCATGAAACTCAACCTCAAAGGTCTTGTCATAATTTGCAAGTTGCCAAATTAGGAAAGAGACATTCTTTTTGTGATAGATTAAAACAGAAGATAAGACAAATAAATTGAAATAAAGAGAGAATTAATTAATTACTAGCTAAAGTGTCTCAGAGTCTCAAATTTAGGCGTCGTTACAACTCTCATAATTACTTATGTTCATTTCATATTCATGCAAAATTAGCATAGAAGAAATTTAACAATGAAATTTAGTAACAATAAAAGCTTACCGATGTACAACAAATTCAAGACAGTTTACACAATGAATAAGGGCATTCGAGAATCCTTTGTCACCACAGTTTAGACATATTTTCGATGCCTGCACAACATCAAAAAAATAATCATTAAAACTACAATCATATATATGCAAAAGATCGATGTACTCTATATAACAGAAGTTATAGTAAGTTATTAAATCATATGTCATAGTCTCCATTCTCCAATTTTAGAATATGTAATGAGTCTAATCAATTCTGAGTTGTGCTGTCAATGTAGACTGGTTGTGTTGGTGAAGATAACTAGAATATCACAATTTTGAATCAAAAACATTATACTATATATTGTAGCTAGAGTTGTGTAATTATAATATTATTGACTATTAAGTTTGCAATTATGTTTCACTTTTTAATTTGTCTAATTCAGTTCAATTTGAATCAATCATGTTTTAACATTAGCTTTGTAAAATTGTTTTCAATTTTTTGATGTGTCTTCTTAGACTATCAAGCTCAAACTAATTAAATTATCAAATAATTAAATTTCAAAAGATATTTTCTAAACATTAGAAGTTTTTTTAAAATTGTAACACTCACTACAATATTGATGATTTAAACCTATTTTTGTAATTAAAAGTAATACAAAATATTATAGAAGTAAAAATGATACTCTAATTGGTGTACTCAATCAAATGAAGTTTCAATTCTGTGTTTAAATATTTCTACTACTAGAATAATTCTGGCTATTTGTGCAACAATTGACTCAATTGAAAAAGTTTTCCAAACTATAATCCATACGAATTATTACAAAAGAAAATGTTATTTCGCTAATTGAAAAAACTTAGTTATCAAATTATAATTAACTATCATGTATTTTAATAATTTATGAAAATAAAATATATAAGAGAAAACATCAAAAAAAAAATTCGCTTTTCAAATTTTTATTGAAATTCTTACCCGTGAAAGAAAACACAACAAATTTATAACAATCAAAGAGTAAAAAATTATACTAAATCAAACCACACAAGTGAAGAAATCCGAAGAGACGACATACCATGGTGCGGAATCAAAACCAATCGAAGATTGACGAAAATTTTAGTACTAGATTATAATCTGGTAAGCTGGTATGGAGTGATAGATTTTTTATTTTTTTTTGAGAATTCAAGAAAACCTAGCTTGATGTTGAAGCTACGCGATGAAAATAAGGGAAACTTTATGGTTTGTATATATATGATGGGTTGGTCAAATTTATATTTTTTAGCTAGTAGCCATAAGTGTTTTTCACTTGAAAGAAAATATCCATTTCATCTGGCTATTCACATTAAGGCTAATATCTTGAAACAATCTAATATTTTTTTTGGAAAAAAGATAATTTTATTTAATAAAATAAAGACTTAATTGACTCTTTAATTGACCATCGAAATCAAAAGGCTATATTTATTAAAAACTTTATTCCATTTCTATATTTTACCAAACAATCAATACGAAGTCTTGTAAGAAATTAATAACTCATAATTGCAAGTTTGTCTAATTTATTCATTTATTTTCACTTAAAAGAAAATGTCCCATTCATCTGGCTATTTACCATTATTGTTGATATCTTGAAGCAATTTAATATTTGTTTTGAAAAAATAATAATTTTATTTAATAAAATAAAGAATTAAATGACTTTTTAATTTACAATTGAAATCAAGAAAGCTATATTTATTTAAAATATTATTTAACTTTATATTTTACCAATATATCAAAATTAAGAAATATATTTGATCTTTATTGACGCAAGTACATATAATAATAAAAAAATATTTTTGTAATTAAAAGTAATAAAAAATATTATACAAGTGAAAATGATTCTCTAATAAGATGAAGTTTTGATTCTATTTTTAAATATTTCTACCACTAGAATACTGTTTAGTTTGTGCAACAATTAACCCAATTAAAACAGTTTTCAAAACTAAAATCCATAAGACAAGTGAAAAAATTCTAAGATACATATCATATTGGAAATTCAGAACTATATTAGACTCTGGTAACAGGTATGGAGTGATCGATAGAAGTCTTTTTTTTTCTTTGAGAATTCAAGAAATTCTACCCTGTCTTTTTTGTTGAAGAAAATTAGCGTGATGATGAAGCTAGGCAATGAAAATAAGGGAAACATTATAGTTTATATACATGATGAGTTGGTTAAACCTTATTGTAATACCTCGAAAATTAGTAGGTTAAACTAGAGCCTAAACGTGAAGGTTAGCGTCAAGGGTTAAGGGCAAGGGCCAAGGATTTTGGGTGAGGGCCATGGCTAGGGGGACAAGGCTTCCTAAAAAGCACCTAGCCACTACCTACCATCACCAGGAGGGTATTCACTGCCTAAACATTATAGTTGTGAATGTTTTATTAAGGTCCTTATGTTATTTTGATGTTAGCCTTAGTATGGGTTACTCCCAATGGGGAGATGGTATGGTTTGATAATAAGGTTGTTGAGAGTTCCAATATCCTTATCTCTTTCTTCTATTCCTATTCAAGCTTAAGACAAAGAGTTCCTTATGATTTGTTTTATGTTTTGGAGTCATGTGGGATTATGTGTTTCCATGGTCTCCTTATGTTATGCATGTTCTTGATGAATTCATGTCTAATGAGAAAATGAGTTTTCATGATTGTTATTACTCATGTTGATTTGCACGTAGTATGAGTTGTCAATATGCTTCATGAGACGATGACTTGTTGAACATGCTTAAATGTGCTTTTGAGAGTAATTGCATAATTTTTTTCAAGATGTTATGATGAGAATGCTTTAAGTTGGAGAAGGTAATTCCTCCAATGAAATGAGAAATGTGAAATTTTCATGCATAATGGGTTGTTAGATGTAGCTCTTACTTCCTAGTGTTGCATTGAGTATATTGAGATGGAGATGATGTTTCCTCCTTTGAATTGTGCATTGATATGATGTTTCATGCATGATGACCTTCTAGTCTTGAGTCTTTAATTCCGAGAATGTTTAAATGTGTCATTCGAGGATGCATGTTCCCAAGGGGGAGATAATATAACACCTCGGAAATTAGTAGGTTAAACTAAAGTCTAAACGTGAGCGTTAACATCAAGGGTTAAGGGCAAGGGCCATGGCTAGGGGAACAAGGCTGCCTAAAAAGCACCTGTCCACTGCCTACCATGACCACGAGGGTCTTCATGACCCGTGGTGGCCACCATGAGTTGTGATGCTACCCGTGGTTGGTGAGGCAGTGTGCCCCCAAAAGTGCCCAAGCCAAGGCTCCCCATCATGAGCCACTTCACGGCTCGTGGTGAAGACCACGAACCGTGGGAAGGCTCGTGGGGTTGCCCTAGCCTCATGGGAGACTTGCCAAGTTGGAGGAGCTACTGGTCAAGGGACCACGGGAACCACCACGGGCCGTGGTGCCCTTGACAGGTCGTGAAGGTGGGTGTGGCCCCTAGGAAGGGGTTGCCTAGTCGAGGGTACTTTAGTAAATTCCAAATTGATTTGTTAATTAATGGGGTCAATTTTATTGTTTTATTTCACATATATAAATGATTTTAAGTCATAAACCACCCAATTTACTTCATTATTCCCAAAAACCCAAAAGAGTTCATCTTTTCCAAAATTTCTATCTCTAGAAAGTTCCCAAAGAAGAAGAAGAAGAAGTGGAGGTTAGGGATTGAAGAACCAAGGTATTTATTCTAAAATTTAAGGGTAAAAATACATCAAGGTATGGTGGCTTTTCATCTATGGATAGCTTTCACCCATATAGTCCCTTCGAAACATGATTTCAAAGCTTCCAATTTCCCCCAAAAGTTAGGGTTTCAATCTAAGTCATGGGTTCCCTTTCCAAACGTTTTCAATGGTTGATTTATGATGAATTATGATTGAATTGATGAATTAATGTGTATTTATGATGAAATTCCCCATGAAACCATGAATCCTCCAAAATACTAAATAGTAAATTTATGATATGGGTTGATTGATTATGGAAGCATGTTAATTGATTTTGTCTATATGGATTGAGATATTGAATCATCATATTACACTTATCTAATGTAGTATTATATATGTTTGGGTTGAATTGTGATTCAAGGCCTTGGAGGGCAATTTATGAAGAAAAAATGAATAATCATGATGCTATGTATATGCTTTGTGATTTCAATGGAAGTAATGTGATTGTGTCTACAATGCAGTTGTGTTATTATTGAAAGGTTATTCTCAATTATGCACTTAAGAATGATGATGATACATTGTGAAGAGTTTCTTCAATGTAATGATACGTCTTGAATCGGTAGACCTAATGTTGGTAGCCCTTTCATAAATGATTAATGAAGTATTCTAGGTTTCATCTTGAATCGGTAGACCTAATGTGTGGTATCCCTTTGATAAATGATTAATGAAATATTCTAGGCTTCGTCTTGAATCGGTAGACCTAATGGTGGTAGCCCTTGCATGAGTCTATGAACTACGATAATGATGTACCTTGGATCGGTAGGCTAATGGCACCCTTCCATGAATGATAATGATGAACCTTGAATCGGTAGGCTTATGGCACCCTTTCATGAGGATTCAATGAGCTATCCTAATAATGTACCTTGAATCAGTAGGCTCATGGCACCCTTTCATGTGTGTAATAATGTACCTTGGGTCAGTAGGCCAATGGCATCCATCTCATGTGTAATAATGTTAGAATGAACTACTCTATGAGAATGTAAGCTTAGCACAGAGTGGATATGGTAAGATGGTCTCCTCATGTTAGGCCGGGTTTCAATGAACATCTTTCTTATCCCATAACTATGTGCCCACATAAATTATTAGCTAGTGGATCTACCTAAGCTAAAATGTTACCGGTCCTACCTTAGGCAAGTAGACCAACCCTTTACGGTGTGGGATAGACACTGGATTCCATGATATGCTCACATGGTATATGTCGGTTAATGCTTATTCCCATCATATGAGTTACGTGCTATGGTTACTCAAGAGGTTCTATGAAGTGTGGGTGATAGTATGGGATGTCATTCATGCAATGCACGAGTAGGCTTTGAGAGGGCTATGGTGTGTTTCTCTAATGTCTCAATGTCTAATGAAATGAATGTGCTCCTAATGACGCTAATGAGAATGTTGACTTAAAGGCTTAATGTAATGATGAATTCTTAACTTGGATTGTTATTATGAATTACTATCCTTGTCATGACTTATTAAATGTGAATGTTCCTTATCCATGAGTATTGACTAAAGATGAGTATGAAGAATGGTAAGTTCATCTATGGTGGCCTCAAAGTGGTACTTAGTATGAATGGTAGTATGGGATGTCATTCCTACATTGCACAAGTATAGCTTAGGGTTACTTAAGATGATGGTTCTAATGTATTGTAATGGCTTATATGTTGAATATGCTTGTATCTTATGCCTCTTGTACAAAGTTCATGATATTTCTCAAAATTTGAATATAGCATGGTTTTAAATGAAAATGTCCTTTTTAAGCATGATTTTTTCATGGCTATCATACTTAGTACATTTTTGTGTGCTAACCCATATTTCTTCTATTTTTCTACAAAGTGTATGTTCCGAATCTTAAGGTGACTTCTAATGTTCAAGCTTGGATTGATTCTCTCCAAAGCTAGTGGTGAGTCCTCATGGTTCGAGGACGAGAGTTGTCATTCTAGTTTACTTTTATGTCATTTTACGTTTCAGACTATGTTGAAGGGCTGTGACCCTATCTTTGATTCAAATTGTATTAGATGGCCATGTGAGACAACTTAGACTTCCGCTGTTTGTTTTTGAATAAAGACTTCGATTGTATGGATTAAAGATTTTAAATTCCGTACCATTTCTTATGTCTTTTGTTATGAATGCTATGAGGCTAGTATGAGGCTCTTCAGAGTCTTGTATGCCGTGTCACGTCCGGGGTGTAGGCTCGGGTCGTGACACTTATAGATCAATATGATCTCAAAGCAATCTAATATTTTTTGGGAAAAAAAAATAAAAAAATAAAGGCTTAAAAAATTCTTTAATTGACGATTGAAATCAAAAGGCTATATTTATTAAAAACTTTATTCCACTTTTATATTTTACCACAACAGTCAATAACGAAGTCTTGTAAGAAATTATAACTCATAATTATTGCAATTTTATCTAATTTATAATTCATTTATTTTCACTTCAAAAAAAATGTTCCTTTCACCTGGATTTCCACCATTAAGGTCGATATATTGAAGCAATTTAATATTGTTTTTGTTAAAAAGATAATTTATTTAATAAAACAAAGAATTAAATGACTATTTAATTGGCAACCAAAAAAATAAATAAATATTTTAAACATTATTCGACTTTTATATTTTACCAAAATAGTCAATAATGAAGTCTTGTAAGAAACTATAACTCATAATTACAATTTTATCTAATTTAAAATACATTTATTAAGGGTAACTGTAAATTGTGATTGTTCAATACGTATATTCTATATAGTTGGTCATGAGGGTATACATTCACCATTTGTTAAAGATAGGGGTAAATATACATGCACACATTATTACAAGGGATATATTTGCTCAATATCAAAAAATTAAGGAATATTTTTGTTCATTATTGACACGCAAGCTCATATACCAATTAAGATAAGGACAAATTTTAAGAGACTAAGCAAATATATTCTAGTTAATTATTTAACATAGTTATAGTTTGAAGAAATTACTTTTCGCCACAAACATATAACCATATTTATGTGAGCCACGTCCAGAATTTGTATAATTCGATTCCTAATTGTATAAATCCAGAATTTGTATAATTCAGTTTTTAATTGTATAAATCCAGAATTTGTATATGCTTACTTAGCTTGAATATAATTATGAGGAAATTTCGCAAATAGCCACTAAAATAAACTTAATTAGGCTCTATGGCTATAGTTTGCTAATTACTATTTGTAGCTACATGTTAGAGGGAGGAGAGAGGCGAGCGAGAGAAGGAAAGAGTGGAGAGAGGTGAATTGTATGTGTGTATATGTTGAATTGCATATGTATATCTGTTAGATAATTGTATATATGTAATTGGTATACATATGCATTTGTAAATCTGGCAAGTGAGATTGGGAGAGGGAGGAGAGAGGCGAGCGGAATTGGGAGAGGGAGGAGAGAGGCAAGCGAGAAAGGGTAGAGAGTGGAGAGAGGCGAATTGTATTTGTATATCTTTCATATAATTGTATATGTATATGTATAATTTGTATTTGTATGATTTGTACTAGTATATGTATAAGAGAGGAGAGATGCTAGAGAGAGGAAGAGAGGAGAGATGCACACTAAATTATATCTAAAATTAAGTTGTAAGTGGTAATTAATAAAAAATCTAGTTATGTTAGCTAATTAACTAGTATATAATTGCTATCCGCGTAACTTCCCTTATAATTATCACGTTGATACATTTGTTGATACATTGTTGATACATTTGATATGTATAAGTTCTGAAAATTTTCTAAATGTATAAATACAAAATTTATATATACTTAGCTTGTTTGTAAATTGGCAAGTGAATTATACAAACAAATATATTCATAGTAAATGAAACTATAGCTATGAAGCGTAATTAGACAAATTGTAGCTAAGGAAACTTAATAAATTTAATATCTTTGCTATGTATGAAATTTCCTCATTGTTTGTGTCATATATTTGTTAATTTTATAATCTAAACGATTTTAAATAGAGGAGATATGGGGTCTTCCACCTCAAAAAATAGAAATTCAAAATACTTTAATTTTTGGTCAAACTAACTATTAATATCTTTTTTAAGAAAAATATTACTACTTCAATCAGAATTTAATGTTCTTTATCAATTTTGTAGTGAATTTATTGGATTAAATTGACTTATATTTGACTAACTTTATGAGAAATATATAAATTTATTTGGTCAAAATCTAAAAATGATAAGCACTTATTGAATTGGGTAATAATTTTTTCAAATACAGATCTAATTAACTCCTTGAAAATTATTTAAATTCATTTTGTCATAGTACAGTGATTATAAAAAGGCATAATGCATAAATAAGTCATTTAATTTGACTTTAGCAGACAATTATGCCCTCTAACTTTGGATGTGCACAAGTAAACACTTAAACTAGTACTCCCTCCGTCCCATTTTATATGATGTACTTTGATTTGGCACAAACTTTAAGAAAAATGGAAAGACTTTTAAAACTTGTGGTCCAAAATGAATGATAGAAATTTGTGTGGTTGTAAATCATTTCATTAAGGGTAAAAAAG
>JAJOOH010006295.1:0-60006 GCA_029582605.1 Solanum gracilifrons | reverse complement strand
GCCTGAAGAAGAAGAGAGAAGGGGTGAGGGTGGGTTGAAGAAGAAATGTTTTGAGATTTGTTTTTTAATTTTTTTTAATTTATTAGTATTATTATTATATTGATAATTTTTAAATAAATATGTTGCATTCACTTGCTTTAAAATACGTGGGATCACACATTTGTTCAATTCAACCATTTTAATGTCACATAAGCTCGGTCAATGATTTGAGGGATTTAAAAAATAAAGTTTCATCGAGTTTAAGAATTCATTTGGCAAAATAATAAGTAGAAGAGTTCAACCGACAAACAAAGCTAAATACAGAGACCTCTCAAGTCATTCCACCTTTAAAAAATAATTAAACTAAATCAATTAAACGAATAGTGAAAAGATGAGGTAGAGTTTTGGCACAGAAAGAATGGTAAGTCTTAATTGGAAAGTGGCCTACATCATTCCATTTGTCAATCAAAGAAATGTCTTACACCACATATATATTTTCTTCTTTTATTTCTATTTTTTACTTATTTTTTAAATAGATTTTCACTTTTACTTATCACTTTTAACATTTCAAAAAAAGATAATTACATTTTTTCATATTTTATCCTCAACATTAAATACTTTTTCTCTAAATCATTTTGTCAAAGTTAATACTCTACATTATTTAATATGATAATTATATAAATAATTACGTAGTTTTTAATGAATATATCAAGTTAAACTGCACAAATAAAAGTGAACAAAGGAGTAGTAAATGAATTCAATGAAACACCAGTTGCTTGTCATTTTTTTTTTGTGGAATTCAATGCACGCGCCCAAAGTACGAAAGAGCAGAAGGAGCCAGGAACCTCACAAATTCCTACCCCTTCATTCCCACTAGTGGACACTGGACAGTACTAGAGATATCAAGTGTGTTACAGATAATAGAAACTTCAAAATTAGCGCAAGCTATTGGGTAGAAAAAAAATGCAGTTCTTCAGGAGACTCACAATTAGGAAGAAACAATCATCATCCGAAGAATGGCGGAAGAAGGAGCATGATTATTATTTACAGAATGGAAGTGCAGTGCTAGAGGAGCTTCTTGCTTTATGCAACGGAAATTGCCGAATTCCCATCCGCTACTTCACTGCCACTGAGATCCACAATGCAATTAGGCACTCTAAAAACAAATTGGAGATTTTCGATGGACGTATGGTTGCAGGATCGATGGACAAACGCCTCGTTTTCGTTAGGTTTTTCCCTCATTATTTTAGGAATTTCTTCAATATTTATCGAGATATAGCAATTACTGCTCAAATGAGCCATCTCAAGAATGTGCTGAGACTTGTCGGTTGCTCTGTCGAATTGGAAAAACCAGTTATGGTGTATGAATATGTTGAGGCTATAAGTCTTCACACTTTACTTTTCGAAAAGGGCAATCATGATGATCAAACCAGAAAATCATTATTTTCTTGGGGAAATAGATTACGAATTGCCAATCAGGTCGCTTCTGCAATCGTCTTTCTCCATACAGAATTTACAACGCCTATCATCTACAAAGATCTGAAGCCATCGAATGTGATAATAGATCAGAATAGTGGTGTTGCCAAACTACTAAACTTCTCATTATCCGTATCATTGCCTCCAGGAGAATTGCAAGTTGTAAAAGATGTTACTTGCGGAACATATGGATATTTAGCTCCAGAATATGCGGTGTCAGGTATTGTTACTCAAAATGTAGACGTCTATAGCTTCGGAGTTGTTCTACTTCAGCTATTAACTGGGAAGAATATGGGCACTCTAAATATAAAGGATCGCAACTATATAATGTATGATGTAGATTCAGATCTTGAGACGATAGAAATTGAAAAGATACATGTAATGGACATAGCAGATCCAGCCATTTTGGAAGAGCATGGGATTGAGATTCAACAACAATTGGAAGATTGCTGGGATCTTGTTAAGAAATGCACAAAGTCAAAAGGAGAAGAGAGACCATACATGATTGAAGTTGCAAAGGAATTACGCCGAATTCACAACTGTTTTCGTGCCCTCACTCTTGCCCAGAATTAGTTACATAAGAAATCATTAAGCTCAACTCTATTTGTATAAGCAGTATCTGTGCAAGGTAATCTAAAAAAGAGGTAATAATACCGATTCAAAGCTGTTTAGGGATAGACGCAAAGTTAGAGTGTTCTTTTAAATTATGTATGTATCTTCTTTTATTAATATCAAGGAAAAATCAGTTAATTTCACGGTCATGTTATTGTGGATTGTAAAAGAGATCTGCACATAATGAATTTGTCAATTTAGCATTTTTACTCCCTCTGTTCCATTTTTAACTTGGCAAATCAAGATATATTTATTATTTTCTTTCAAAATTACTCTATCATTAAGCAACTATTCTAAAGCAAAATTAATAAGAATAATTTTATACAACAAACCCTCTAATAAGTGCCAAATCAATAATGACCAAGTAACAATAATTCTAAATGTTTATTCATTGAAAGGCAGTATTGGCAAGAACAAAATGCATCAATTGATGTGGAGGCTAACTCACAGGAAAATAACTTGTTTCTTCTGCCTCGACAGAAATGCGGGCAAAGAGCACGACTATTATTTAACAGAAAAAGAGTTGAAAAATATTCCGAACCTATTGAAAATGGCTCATAAATGTCCTCTATTATACCCCTAAAAATAATAGGGAAAAAATCATTACATATAAATTTCTTTAAAAACTCTGCTGCTCTAGCAGCTATTTTTTTAAGAAACAAAAGAAGGAGAAAATGACATAAATAGTCCCTCAACTATAGGAGTTGGTCTAAAATGGTTCCTGAACTATACACTTAACGGATTTAGTCCTTCAACTATTCAAAAACTTGTCAGTTTTGGTCCCTTAACTATACACTTATCGATTTTAGTCCCTTAACTATAAACTTACCGATTTTAGTCCTTTAAGTATTCAAAAACTTATCAAGTTTGGTCTTTGTCCATTTTTTAAATACAAATAGCTTAGGTTTATATTAACATAATCTATGCCTCGAGAAATTTAATCCTTTAGCAACTTTTTCTGTTGGTTCTCTCTCCGTTACTTTTTCTTCAAATTAACCTTACGCGAAGAACCTTAACCTCAACTATTTAAAATAAAATTTACGAGGAAAGAAAATATAAGTCATAATTTTATTCAACATATGATAAAATGAAGCATATTATTGTTACTAATGACTTGAATATGTTAAACTTTATTATAAAAAGAAAAAAATTATTATCCGTTAAATCCAAAGTTTGTACTCCAACGATTTCATTGAATGGATTTTGTTTAATTTTTCAAAAATGGTAATTTATAAAATGGTAGATTTGCAATTTTTTAAACTTTTTTTCTAAATAGATCAATTTTATTATTCTATCCATTTTATTTTACGTAAAGAAATTTGAGTAAATTAAATAAAATTTGCATTGATTAGCATGATGCATGATAAGTTTCTCGAACAAAAACTATCAAAGTTTAGGATGGTGCGTATTAAAAACCAAAGCTATTTGTATTTAAAAAAAGGACAAAAACCAAACTTGATAAGTTTGTGAATACTTAAAGAATTAATATCGGTAAATTTATAGTTAAGGGACTAAAATCGGTAAGTGTATAGTTAAGGAACCAAAGCTGACAAATTTTTGAATTGTTAAAGGACTAAATCTGTTAAGTGTATAGTTCAGAGACCATTTTAGACCTACTCCTATAGTTGAGGGATTATTTATGTCATTTACTCCAAAGAAGAGGAGAAATGATACGTAGAAGAGAATTTTCTTCTTATATGAGCTTTACACCTTTTGAATTTATAAGATTAATTTAGTGAATCACGTTTCTTGTTTTTTTAATCTTCTTGGTTGAACCCTTTTGTCACATATGTCCAAAGAAAGGACTAAGTTATATTTACGACTTACGAGCAATATTGTAAAGAATTTTTATATTATTACATGAACAATTTGTTTAGAAGTCAAAAGATAATTAGTTAACTTGTATTATGGGTGCCGATGCGATAGTATAATTCCTTTTAGAAGTCAAAAGATAATTAGTTATCTTGTATTATGGGTGCCGATGCGATAATATAATTCCTTTACAGCAAAGTGCATAAAACTTAAATTTCAAATAAGAAAGAGAAAAGAATATATAGTCAAACGTTGAATAGGTTGACTTGTCCACTTGGCACAAGTAGAAAATTGAAAGTTTTTTTGGTTAATTGAGTGGAAGAGAAATTAATGGAGAAAAAAACATGGATGAAAATCATTGCGTTTAAATTTCTTTAAATAATATAATAATTAAAAACTCGTTGCTTTGCAGCGATTTTATATTAAAAAATAATAATTAAGAACTCGCTGATCAAGCAGCGATTTTGTGGTTAAATAAATAAATATTTTTTAGTAATTGTGCAGCGAAATTGTTTTCATTTTTTCGCCATTAATGATTGTTAAAATCGCAAAGGATCTTGCTTCCTAGGAGCGAATTGTTCCTTTTGGTTTTAAAAAAAATGAGCGACCCCTTTATGTTTGGAGGGAAAAAGTGGCCCTTTAGGGGCCGAACTCTAAAAAAAAAGAAGGTAGCTATCTAAACTAATGCTCCTTTAAACTACATAAATCCCACTACTTTACATCCTAATTACTAGGAATCTCGTTAGTTTTCAATATTACTATCTATACCATTTTTCGTTCATAAGATACATGACTCTATTAGAATTTAAAAGATACATGCTTTAAAGGATAGGATACATATTTTAATTAATTTGAATTAATTGTTTTAGTTTAATTCCTTAATTAAAGGAGTAAGTTATGGGAGATATAACAACCATAATGTAATTATGGCTCCATCTCACCATCAGCGACTTATATCATCAAATTATTTTCTGAACTTATCTTCTTATCAAATTATCGTCCTTTTGAATCACCAAATTTTCTAAATTTCTTTTGATCATGGTGAATATTTTTATGTCATTCCAGTTCATGGGTATCTGAAATCGAATATGAAAATTACAGAAGATACATGTATCTGTTGACTTTTAAAATAGAGATACATATTTCATTTGTTTAAATTAATTAGTTGTAACTCATTTCCTTAATTAGAGGATTAATTGAGATACATGTATCATTACTCGCGAGATACATGTATCCATCGATTTTAAAAGTCGAGATGCATGATTTATAACTTTGAATTAAAAAGGTATAACTTATTTTCTTAATTAAAGGATTAATGGATGAATGATTAACAATCAAAACTGATTTACATGATCCTTCATTATCAACTTTAACAAATTTTTCTAAAATAATGAAATCATAAATCATAGTAATTTTGTAATTGTAAACTTCATCTCCTTCATTAATTCCTTCTTTTGTATCTTAACTTTTTGAATATTTCGGCCTTGAGATACATGTATCATTTTTCGTGAAATACACGTATCCATCAATTTTAAAAGTTGAGATACACGATTCATTATTTTGAATTAAAGGGGGTGTAGTTTATTTCATTAATTGATGAATAATTAACAAACCAAACAGATTTACAAGATACTTGTGTATCAACTCTAACAAGTGTTCCTAAAATAACGAAATCATAAATCATAGTAATTCTATAATTGTAAACTTCATCTGTAATTGTTAACTTCATCTTCTTCATCAATTCCTTCCTTGTATCTTAAATTTCTGGCTTGAATGTTGGCGGATGAAGACCCTACAATGACAAAAACCTAATTTGTAAAAGTTTATACAATCAAATTTTATACACAATATGAACTCTATCTTAGATGCGTGAATGGAATGTAAATCAAGATACATGAGAATAATAAAAAATAATAATAATTTACCTCATTGATACAACAATTGTGTTGAAAAAACCTTGAACTTCTTCTGGATAATATTAGTCATCTGAAAGAAGCAAGTTAATGACTAATTTATAGAAAAGATGTATGAACCATGACGATAATGAATATGAGTTTGTATATGATGTTGATTATCACGATTTGGTTAAGCAAGAGAGAGAGAGATGGGGTGGATGTGAAGTACGTGGGGTGGAGGTGAACATTAGGGTAATGATAAAATAATTTGTGTACCATTAATTAAGGAGTTTAAATTTTAAGATAATTATTCAATACCATATTTAAGGGATTTGTGTATCTAGTTAAATCTTTTAAAATATATGATATAAATATTAAAAATGGTATTATGTGTAATTTTTTTTAACTAGAGGTAAAATAAGTATATATGGTGGTAAAGTATGTCTAGTTAGGTAGTTTTTCCAAGTATATAATTATGTTTTTTCAAGCCCAAAAATGTCACAATAGTGGTCCTTGGGACATCAACCTAGTTATTCAAGCATTATGAAGTGTCCAAGCCCAAAAATGTCACAATAGTGGTCCTCGGGACATCAACCTAGTTATTGCAAGCATTATGAAGTGTCCAAGCCCAAAAATGTCACTATAGTGGTGGTTTCATGAAGATAGAAAGATCTCACAAGAGATGGACTGATATTCAAAATATAAATAGTTTCAGACAAAATTGTTTCTTCTCTAATTTTCCTCCTCCTTCTTAGTTGTGTGTATAGTAATATTATTCAGAATTATATGCAATCGAAGTATAATATTTGGGTCAAAATCATTTTCACCCCAACTTTACTTTAAAAATCAAACTCTTCCTTCAATTTTGAATAATAGACATTCTCACCTCCTGTATGCCAATTAATTATTTAAATGTCTATTCTACCCTTACTCATCTAAGTGAAAGTTCGTGCCAACTTTAGGTAGCCATCAATGGATTTCGCCTTTTTTATTATGATCGTACGTATATGTAATGTATTGATATTGTATAAATAATATATAATCGTGTATATATTAATGTATAACTATGTGTGAGAGATGTATATACATCCATATACACTATTTATACAATATTTATACATTGTTGTAGTTCATCTTCCTCAATGAGCTACTTTTTTTTTCTTTATAATTCTAAACAACTCAAATCTCCTCTAAACAATTCCTAAATTTTAAAGATGAGCTACGTACTCTTGATGTTTTGAATTGTTTGATAAATAATTCACTCAAAAAAAATTCACATTTACGTTAAATTAAATTTTAAAATTTAAATTTTGAAATTCTTCAATAAACAATAAAAGCATGTAATAAAAGGTAAAATAGAAACTCTAAGTCAAAAAATTTAGATTTTGGTAGAGATATCAGCGAAGTGATAATTGTGATATTGGAAAACAAATACTCATATCCAATTATGTGACTAGTACACTTCTTGGATTTTATTCTTGAAAAGAAATATCTTTTGACTTTTTTTTAATCATTAAATTTAGAGGACAGAAGTGAAAGAATAAATAGCAATAGAACAACAAAAACGGATCGAATGATCATTTTGAATAATATTAAATATTAGGTTATTTTGGATAAAAATATTTAATTTAATAGACATTTTTTTTTCTTCAATCGTATCCAATCAAATTTTGTGATGTGAAATGGAGTACTATTTATGAATAGCAAAACTTAATATTTGCATGTACACATTTTAACAATTTTTTAATATAAATATATTATTTAGAAAAAAAATTACTAGATTCGATCAAATCATATCGTATTCGGACTTCTAACTAGATCTTTTTATTTATTGAGCTATTTTAAAGCAGAGAGGTGACAGCACCAATATTTTTGATGAATTTTAAACTACTAGATTTGATCGTTTATATTGAATGTAGTCAATCACTTTGAGGTTACGAGAACAAAAAGTCATAGAGATGCAAGAAGTCTTGCTTTCACTATCGATCAACCATCTTCTTGGTAGTGCTTTACTAGATTGACACCTTAACTGGTACTTATAACTACTCCTTGTCAATTGCTATATTTATTCTAAGAGTGATATAGCAAAATTAATATTCTATTTGTCAAATCAATATTGAACAGGTAAAGTCCATGCCATATAAATTGTGGGAGGAAGGGAGTACTAAAAATCCTTGAGCTTCCAATGAATGTTCTCGTTGAAACACTATAAAAAATATGAGATTTCTGATGAAAGATTTATTTGAAAATATTTCCGACAAGTGAATTTTCAACGGATTGGCGGTTAATAAAGAGTAGGGAAATGGGACAAAAGAACACATAATGAGGACAGGGGCAGACAGACATGAGTCTTGATCAACCTGAGTCTATGATGTAGACTCATCACCAAACCCCTATAACCATCCAACACCATCCCATCAAGGCAATGCAGACATACTCAGAAGACTAGCATTGTGTACTACATAGCCAAGACAACCATGCATTTTTTCCTATTTATGTAACATCTCCATGTGCCTTGCTCCTCCCTATCTCCCAATCTAAATACATAACTATTGTACTCCCTATTTATATATGTTTATGGTTTGGTGTCTGGTTTGAAAATGAGTTAGGTAAGTATTGAAATTTGTATAAGGGCTCGTTTGGCCATGCGATATGGTATCATGATATGGAATCATGAGATGAAATTGAAGGTTTGTTTGGACATGTGATATGTAATTTTTGTGTTGTATATTTTCTCATAAACAAAAAAATCCTATAAGTTGTAAAACTATTAAAATAGCCCCAATTGTTTATTCAATCTTATCAAATAAACAAAACATTATAAAATCGCATAATAAATTATTACAAAGTTATTTGTTCTCCACTTAAGTAATTGTTTCATCTAACTTTAATTTAATAAAAAAAATTGAACATAAATTGTAGTGTATTAGTCTTTAATATAATCCTCCCACATAGTACAAACAATTTCCTCACGTTGAACTTGTATTTCTAGATCATGTGACCGAGAAGACGAACCAACATTATTACTTTGAGCCATTTGTTGGTCAATATCCCCGCAACTATATCTTCATGTTCATAGACCATAAATATTTCTTCACTACTTGGTATTCTCGCAAATAATTATGTAACACTGCACAAGCTATAACAATTTTCACTTGTGTATCAATATCATAATGGTTCATGCCTTGTTTCAGTATTCTAAATCTATTTCTCCAAGCTCCAAAAGTCCGTTCAATCACATTGCGCAGAAATGAATGCCTATAATTAAATAGTTCTTTGGCATTTTGAGGCTCTCTTTCACTCCCTCGGTAATCTTGCAAAGGATAGTGTAGTCCTTTGTATGGAGCTAAAAATCCTTTTGTGTTTCGGAAACCAACATCAACAACATAATATTTATCTACCAAAAAAATATTTTATAAAGAATTACTAAAAGCATATGTGACGTAAATGAGACAGCTTTGTGTAAATAAATAACATTTATTCTAAGGATGTAATTTAAAGTTACCATTTGGCGGAAATGAAAATTGTGACGTTGGTTCAACAAGTGCATTCTCAAGTATTTTACTATCATGTGCAGTACCTTCCCAACCAGCAGCAACAAAGATAAATCACATATCAAAATCACAAGCACATAAGACATTTTGTGATGTTCTTCCTTTGCGATTACGATATGCTTGTTGTACCGCTTTAGGAACCTCCCCTTGTATATATGTTCCATCAATCACAACACAATCCTACCAAATAAAAAATACATCAATATTAGTTTAGTGAACATAAAATAAATTGGAAGCATTATAGAATGCACTTCCTAAAAATAATGTTTGTAAGAGTAATAAAAATAGTGCTTCCAAGACAGCGCAAAGTCATAAAATAAATACTATCTCTTTAAACAAAGTTGATAGGAAATATGTAACTAAATATTAATAACTTACACATAAAATATAAATGGGCACTTATTAAGGCCATAAAATAAATTTATTAATGTGATTGAAATTTTACCTTAAACCAAGGTCAAAATCGAGTATTATGTCGAATTTTGGAATGTACACCAATCATATTTTTTGGTTATATAAATGTTGGTGCCATCTTGCTAATTGCCTCGGCAACTATTTTAATATGCTAGTTAATTGTTTCAAGTGAATGTTGAAAAGTTTCACAATTGTGAGGTGTGAGTTAAAGTGACTATATGTTGGTGAGAATAATAAATTTTATGTCGGTGAGAATAACAAATTTTAAAAAGTAATGATGTGATTATAAATTTTATTTACATATGAAACAAATGGTTAGTAGATATAAATGTGGGGTTGTTTTAACAAAATATAAACTCATGGATCAATTATTGTATTAAAATATCTCAAATCATGATATGGAATCACCATATAATTCCATATCATGGTTTTGGGAGAATATGGTATCACCTCTCATGATATGGAATCATGAGATGGAATCAACGTAAAATCGCATGTCCAAACGCTGATTCCATCTCACGATATCATATCATGATATGGTATCGCATGACCAAACGCCTACTAAGTAATACCATGTTTGGTATAGCTGGTTAGAAGGTAAGGTCTTCATTTATAAAATTTATATGATATTCGGTTTACAATTTAGAAATTCATATAACAATACATGTATAAGTTATACGAGAATCTATGTATTATTTTATGTAGGATAAAAGATGAAATAAGTAATATGAATAAATAAAATCTGCATAACTAATCTCTGGATGAAATAATACATAGATTTCGTCATAATTAGTCCATGTATTATTAATATCTGCATAAATCTAATCAACTATCAAACGACAAAGGGTCGTTTTGTTGTTGGTTATAGTTATGCAATTATTAGCAATACGTGAATTACTTGTGTAAAAATTGATTATTTATGTATTAATTATTCTATCTTTTACCTTGTATAAAAATAAGGAGAGTAGTGGTACTGTAGATTCCAACTAAGACTTCCATGGATTATCACATTCATTTCGATTGATGAGTTTCTTACTGACCACTAAACCTTTCCTGCTTTTGAACATAGACTTGAAACCAAGCTCAAAGAATAGCTAAGTGAAAGTCAATTTAAAGGCTCCTTTTTCAAATTGATTTCTTATACATGTTTTAGTTATATGAAATTTTAAATTGGTAATCAAATAGCGTACTTGGTATAGTGAAATTAATAAAGAAGCTAAAATGCTACAAAACATGATACATTGTTAACTTTAATACATGAATGATTAACTTCTTAACCCGCAACTAAATAACCCGTTAGCTGTTTCAAGGATACAAGTACAATTAATTTGAATTTGTGCGTTAGATAAAACTCGAGTATTGATATATCCATGAAGAGAAAAGAATCATATACTTAAGAAGGCTGACCACATGATGGAGGAGGGTACACAAATTGAAAGGCTTAGTTTTTCGAAGCGGATCAATCCTTTGCCACCTCACAAAAAGTCTGAGGAAAGTGCACGTAAGAGCTAAACTACTGATATCGTGGCAAAGGTTATTAAATTTACCAAGGAAAATAAATCAATTTTTGGCAAATTTGATTCTAAGGGTGCTCCATGAAATTTTTAGATAAAAAATACGGAGAGATCTCAATTATCACATCATATCTTTTTTGTGATAATTATATCTATTAGTATTGTTTTGCAATAAATTATCGGAATTTGCTTCAATTAAGTCTATCAAGGGAGCTCGGTAAAGTGTTTCTTATTGAGAAATTTTCTTTTCCAATACATAAATTCAGAACTTCAGAATAAAAATGAAAGGATCTCAATCATTACACTACACTCCTTTTGATGTTTATTGTAACTATATATTACTATTCCTTCTGTTCTAATTTATGTGACTTACTTTTCTTTTTAGTCAGTCCCAAAAAGAATGACACATTTCTAAGTAACAATTTAACTATAAAATATCTATTTTACCCCTAATGAAATGATTTACAGCCACACAAATTTCTATCATTCATTTTGGACCATAAGTTTTAAAAAGTCTTCCTTTCTTTCTTAAATTTTGTATCGAGTCAAACTACCTCACATAAAATAAAACGGAGGGAGTATTAATTATGTTGCAAATAAGTGACTTTTTTATACAATCACTACATCAAAAATGATCTTTAGCGGCAATTAATTAATGACAATAGCTCAGTTGCCGCTAAATATGTTTTTTTAGTGGCAATTAGCACTCTTTGTACATGTCCTTAAAGTCTTTAGGGACATTGAATCTAATGACACTTAACTAATGCTGATAAAAATTCTAACATTCTTTATTAATGTGTCTATTTATTACCGCTAAAAAATATTTTTACTATTGTGAATGAGCAAGGAACTAAGGTGCAAATATATAATAGAAATATTTCAACCATACATATGTAAAACAAGTTAAAAGTAATAGATATGTCTGCATTCAATGTCCATTAATTAGTTACATGTTTCTGACAAGTGACCATTCCCCATTTGCATCTACCACCAATGGACCAATCTATATCTACACTTTGCTTCTACTGCTTTTGTTTAAATATTTATTATTGCTACAATAACCCCGTACAGTTATGAATTCAGAATTTTCACTAAATAAAATTTTAAAATGAACACTAAGTTATTTATGCAATTTAACTTTTTGTCAATAGAGTTCGGATGAATATTCTCGCGCTCTTCTAGACCACTTTGATCAAGTTTCACAATATTGTTGTAATTATTTACATGCGATCAAAATACTTTATATAGGAATTAGTATATGAACATGAATTTTGCTTGTTTTGTTTTTAATTTGTGAGCGAAAATATTATTAGTTCACTTAAAACACACAACTAAAGCAAATATTACTAAAGTTTAGTACAATTGTACATACTTGTTGCCAAATTGTATTCGTTAATACTCAACTTTGGTATATGGAAATACTATATTTGAGAATTTGCTTATATGGAATTGCATTTTTAATGGTCAAACGGTAACTGTTCGTAGATTACCATGTGGCGGATCTAACCCATATCATGTTGCCGGTAGGTTCATAAGAATCAGTAATTTTTATATTGACTTTATGCATATTATGAAATTTATAAAATATTTAAAAATATTTTATTATGAACTCAATTATTATTATTATTATTATATAAAAACTTGAATCGAAGATTTTTTATTTTTATAAACAGTCTCTCTATCTCCATAAGGTAGTAGTAAGATCGCGTACACTCTACTCTCCTCAGATTCCACTTAATGGAATTTCATTGAGTATGTTATTGTTAGTGTTATTGTATTAATTTGAAATCGTTGTAGAAACTCATAAACTTCAAATCTTGAATTCGTCTCTACTAAATTACTGACTCTTAAATTAGTAACACGTGTACAAAGCTCTTACCACAGTGACTTTTGAGTACTTAGCAAACTACTACATAATTATAAAGCAAAAGTAATGAGTTGGAAAATTGGACACTAAAAAGTAGTTGCAAGAATATACACAAATGGAACTTTCTTAATTCAGAAATTAGCATACTAGTGACAACAATTATGAAAACCATCATAACTTCCATTATTGGGGGTAGACATGGGAATTAACTTGCTGGTGCATACAATAATTAGTTAGAATGTGTATCAGGTCAACTTGTACCTATTTCAATATAATTATGTTTGTGTTCACTAACTGACAATACAATTACCACACAAACAAGTACGATTGTATTAGGAAAAAAATAAAAGAAGCGTGTGAATATATGCTTCATTTGAATCGAGAATATAGCTCAATTGGTAAAACTCCATCGTTACAAAGTCATCGCAATTATAGGTTAAATTAAACGACTAAGAGTAAAATTCGATTAAAAGGGTATTTAGGGCTAATTTACACAAATAGTCACTTCTTGATGTTCTATTTGAAAGTTGACCACTTTTTCAAAACTCGATTAATGAATTGAAGTTCGATAGTGACCTTGATAATGGCTATTGACTAGAAAGTCATTCAAAATTAATTATTGTATTCAAATCACACGTCTAATTTTAAAAATATAACCAACTTATAGATACAAAACCACAAAAAATGGTCAATTAATATAAATAACACAGTAAAACGCTCCTTATCAAGGGATTCTTCGATCTCTTATGACACTGAATTAGATCTAGGCAAAGAAGAAGACAAGTTGATGAATTGAATACAATCATCAATTGCCTCTGCCCTATGTGAGTCAATATTTAGGGCAGCGGTTGGCTTAGCAGAAATTGTTGCTCTCTCTGGCGAATTAGTAACTTTCCTACAACTTCTCTTTGAAGAAGATACCATCTTTATAAGTGCAGCCATTTTTCCTCCAAGATGTTTGAAAATCTTAATAGGGGATAATTGGGATCTATTAGGCATCTTGAAGCTACAACTTGTTGTGGTGGTGGTACTTCTTGCATCATTTGTAGTACCATCAACAACACTCTTTGTAGAGTTTTGCTTTTGAAACTTGCTTGCTATCTTTGTATTCTTGGTCATCTCTTGCTTCACCACACTCCCTCCTTCACACCCTCTTACCGGCATCTCGAAATCAAAGATGATTTAATGCAAATTGACTTGAACACCACAGTTCTATATTTAAAAAAAAAAAAAATATGCTAACTTTAGTATAGGTAGGAGAAAAGTGATTCCTTGGAAGATTACTAGAAAATGGAATGAAGTAAGAGGGTGAACATGATTTATGCTTATATAGAGAACAAAGGGTACTAGAAATAGAAATCAAAGATAATTTAACGGAAGCCACCTTATTTAATGTAAAAAATAAAAACGTAGTATAGATGGCAAGGGGAGGTGATAATTGGAAGACTATTAGATATTGGAATGAAGAAAGAGAAGGTACATATTTTGTGCTTATATAGAAAAGAAAGGGTAGAAATCAAGGATAATTTTACGCATACTGACTTAAACACTTATCGTTATATAATTTCTTTAAAATTTACTAATTTAGTATATGTGGTGAGGGAAGTGCTACCTTGAAAGTTTATTACTAGAAATTGGAATGAGGAAAGAAGGTGAAGATGGTGTGTGTGCTTATATGGAGAACAAATAGTAAAATTTAAAAATAATTTTACGCAAACTAACTCGAACACCAATTTAATAGTATTTTTAAAGAGGGGCGGGGGGGTGATAATTGGAAGACTTACTAGAAATTGGAATGAAGAAAGAGGGTGAACATGGTTTGTGTTTATATAGAGAAAAACAAAGGGTAGAAAAAGTAATTAATGATGAAAATTTGAGGAACAAAAAGGTTACTAGCTAGGCTCTCAAAACTTTGGTGCATGTATAAAGCAAACATACTATGGACAATGCTAGTGAATGGGAAAGTGACTTATCTAAGATCCTGCCAGAAATATTAACTCTCATCAAATGGTTACACCAACTAAAGCAAAGTCGTAATATTATCTCAAAAATATTTATATAAAATGTAGTCAAACATAATGAAGGTCGGGGTAGGAGTGTAGAAATGGTGGACATTGACAGATTCAGAATTTTCATTTAGAGGATTCGAAAAATAAAAATATAGTGCTTGAGATTTAAACTTGAAATCTCAAAATGAATTTTAAATTTTCTAAATCGTCGAATAAATATCTAGTCTTATATTTGACGGGATAGAAAGATTCAACGTAAAAAGCAAAAATGCCCTTCTATTTCTTTATCATTTTTTTGTCTCTTGTAAAATAGAAAGTAAATTGACATGTAAGATGCTAATTGTCGTGTCCTTACACGGCCGGCTCTAAAGTTAGGCAAGTGAAAACATTTGCAAGATAGAGATGTGCATCAATCGGTTTGATTTGATTTTATGTATTTATAATTTGATTTTAATTAGGAAACACGTTAAATCGACAATCAAACAATAAGATATTAGCTCAAATATTTCACAAATTTATGAAATATTTATAACGAGATCAAATTCAAATCAGCTTAATTCGAGAAATACGTCCCTAACGGCCCTTGAATTATGAAGATCAAGTCCAAATCATCCTAATTCGAAAAATATGCCACTAAAGGCCTTCAAATTATGAAGATCACCTAATTCGAGAAATACGTCACTAATGACCCTCAAATTAAGAAAATCAAGTCTAAATTATCCAAGTTTGAAAAATATGCCACTAATGACCCTCGAATTACGAAGAATTCTAAGTCAAGGGAGGAACAAAATTTACTCACGATCTTGATCAATAAAATTATGTTTCTTCATATTATTTTTTTAAAAAAAGAAGAGATTTATCATCATTTTTTGGTTAATTGATTTTTGATTCTTAATAATTCGATTTAACCAATAAAAAAATGCTCATATATATGATGTTTATAAAAATATAGTAGCAAAAATATAGTGCAACACAAATTTATATATTGATCACTTTTATTTAAGAATATGTGACGACCCGCTAGGTCGTTTTGAGAACTAGGACTATTTTGACTCTTTCTGAAAAAATTTAAAGGAGTATTTTAAACTATTCGGTAACTATGAGTATCTAGTTGATGATTTTTTTTGTTAAATGAGTATTATAGTGGAATAGTTAGTGGGTTAGAATAGTTACCACTTGACCCATGTATTGAATTTAAGTTGGGGAGAATTTTCACTTAATACCTAATTATATTTTGGGAAAAAGAGAAAACAAGAGGAATACAGGAGAAACTCTCCAGCGGCAACGAATGGGAAGAGATGGTTATGGCTAATTCTGGTGATCATTAGACTAGGGATAAACTTTGGGTAATAGGTATTAGGAGTTTGTGATAAATGACTAATGATCTGGAAGTTCGTTTTCTTGAGTTTGTATTGAAATTTAACTTTTAATAACATTGGTATATATATATATAATTACATTAGGTAAGAGTTGTATTGTATTGTATAAATATGATTAGATTGATGACACTTTGGGAAATTGAGACTTAACCTATGCTTAAGAATATGAGACTTGACATGTATAAATAATTACACTAAGAATTCATGAACGTGATTCTATATTTTTGGTGAGTTTTGAGTTAGGATAGACATATAGCATATGTGTGTCTACGGGTTTTGGTTACTTATAAATATGGCATAATTGGTAGATTGGGAGCGTGCTGAAGCTTTACGAAAGGAAAAGGTGAAATATTGAGGATTCGTGACAGGTGTTCGGCATTCAAGGTATGTTAAGACTTTTAGACTTTGTTGGACGACGTTTTCCTAACTTAAAGATTTAAAAAATGGAATAGACAATGGGTAAGGGCGAAAGATGGGGGTCTCGTACTAATGATGTGATGGGCATTGGTACGAGTACCTGTGTTATAAAGGGAAAGTCTATTACTATAGAATGCAGATTTTAATCCGAGAATGCCAAAGCATATGGGCATTAGCTGAAATATTATTGACTGATTATTTGTGTGATTGTGTTCTTATTTGAACCCGTATACTTGTGATGGTTGAGGTGGTTATGTATTATGTTGATATTTGGTTGATTGAGATGCTTTATCATCCCCTTTATATTGAGACTATATTGTGCACATGCATTGATATGAGATTGAGTATAAGTTGGGCACGTGGAGATCGTCCGTGCTGGGGATGGTGAGATGCTAAGATTTTATTTTGGGCACGTGGAGACCGTCCGTGCAGAAATTGTTTGATTTTATGATAGTGCGTTGAAATTGTCCGCACAGACACGTGGAGATCGTCCGTGTCGGTATATGGACCTCGCGAGTCCCCCATGGGTCATGAACTCTCGATGTATTCCCGAGGAGTATCATGTATATACGGTTAAGAGAGTACTTGACATTCTGAGGCATATCATTTCATGGTGTCACATTGCACTGCATCTCATTACATCTTTCATTCTTGTTGATTATGTGTTTATTTGGTGGTTGTACATTATGTGAAGTTTGATTATCCTTATTTTGGTGAAACTCGACTGGTAAGCGTACTATAGACTTGTATAAGTAAAAGACTTATTTTTGTATTATTTAAACTCCTGTCACTACTTCTTCGTTGTCGGTCTATGAGATATACTGGGTACACGTGGTTTCGTACTCATACTACACTTGTTGCACTCTTTTGTGGCGCAGATTCGATTCCGAGTACGAGCACATCTCGTGGAGCTTTTTGAGTCTGAGCTTGGAATATCTTGGAGTTGTGGTGAGCTGCTTGGCTGTTCCGTGGCCCACACCTCCTTCTACCTTTTATTTATTCTGTTATTTTAGTATTCAGACATAATATCTCTTATGTTTGGATTTGTCATTTAGTTTCAGACTTGCATCATATTTAGAGGCTCTTGTACTTATGACACTAATCTTGGGGTGGTATTTTAACTTTCCGCATTTCATATTTGTAAAGAACTCAATGTTGGAGATTTTTACTTAATGTTTACCTTTTACCTCTTAGTTAGTTAATCATACTTGATAAATATGTTGGGTTGGCTTACCTATTGGTTGGGAACATAGGTGCCATCACGACTTGTGAATTTGGATCGTGACAGAATAAATTGCAGAAATTCCTTTTAAAGACTCAAACAATAAATTGTGAAAATAACTTTAATTATCTATCTCTATCACATATAATTAAAAAAGTATAATAAATATATATTTTTTAATCAATAGAGAGGAACCTAAGAATATCACCGTCTTTCATTTAAAAAGAAAATAAAAAAAAATATCACAGTCTATATGCATTCATTGAATTTCATTAATTCAAATGGATTAATTATTAGTAGCGATTAAGTACTAAATGAATTATAAAAACATAAGTAAATAATGAGTTTCATAAGATTAAGCATAAATACATACTAAATGAACTATAAAAACATAAGTAAATAATACTCATTCCATTTAAAAAAGAATAACCAACTTTCCTATTAGTCTATTTCTAAAAGAAAGATCCCCTCTTTTTTTCAGAAACACTTTAATTTCAGCTCTCCAAGTGACATATGTATGAGACCACAAGATTAAAGAAAATTTTGATACATTTAATATAACTTTAATTTAGGATCACAAAATTAAAAAATCTTCTTTATTTTCTTAATTTTATGTCAAGTCAAATTAAATCATTATTTTTAAAACAGATGGAGTACTGAATAAGTAGTAAAATTACCATTTATTAGCATGACCTCGACTTACTTGGGATTGAAGCGCAATAGTTGCTTTTGTATAGTACTACTCCCTCCGTCTCATTTTATGTGAGGTAGTTTAATTCGGCACGAAGTTTAAGAAAGAAAGAAAGACTTTTAAAACTTGTGGTCCAAAATGAATGATAGAAATTTGTGTGACTGTAAATCATTTCATTAAGGGTAAAATATACATTTTATAGTTAAATTGTTACTTAATATAGAAATGTGTCATTATTTTTTAGACTGACTAAAAAGAAAAGTAAGTCACATAAATTGGGACTGAGGGAGTACTATTCTCTTTTTCCCATATTAGATGTACATCTTACTATAAATATTTGTTCCATAATACTTTCTTCATCTATTTTTATTTGTCATGTTACGCTTTTCGAAAGTCAAAGTTAAATTAGATTATATTAATTCGATATTTTAAACAAAAAATTTAGATATTCAAAAACTATACGAAAAGTACTATAAATTGCAATTTTTTTTGCATATCAATATGATTAAAAAATACATCATAAAATGTGAGTCAAAATATTTATAGTTTAACTCTAAAAAAGAAAACTATGAGAATTAAAAGTGGACAGAGATAGTACTTGATCACTAACTAATTTAGGATAAAATTAATTTTTTTCTCTATTTTATCCTATAATTAATAGAGTAAATTTTAGGTTTAGCAAACATAAAAATCATATTAGCGCTTTATAGCTTCAATTTTGCTATTTGCGCTCTATAACAAATATAGCTTGCTATGGGGCATCAGATTTGTATAAATCGCAAGCAGAAATCTCGTTTGTATAAAATCGCAGTGATTGTATATGTATATCAGTTAGATAATTGTATATATGTAATTACTATGTATATGTATCAATGATTGTGTTTGTATATCTGCATAAAATTTGCATTTGTATACAATTGAATCGAAATAAAATATTTGTATATCAAATCTCTCTCTTTCGCTTTATACAATACAAATTATACATTGTAATTTGTATAATTTATGTTTGTATAAAGCGAGAAAGAGAGAAAGGCAAAGAGAACTAGTAGCGGAAGTTCTATATTTGTATAATTATAAGTGTATAGGACGAAAATATATGTATTTGTATATACAATTTTCTCTCGTTTTATATAAACACAAACATAATTTATACATTTGTGTTTGTATAAAGTGAAAGAGGCAAGGAGAGTGGCGAGCGAGATCATGGAGAGTGGTGAGCGAGATTTCTGAGGAGAGAGGCGAATGACAAAATATTTGCTACAGATTAGAATTAAATGAAATTGTGGTTAAACATTTAATTTGAATTAATAGTTTGCTATTTTATACAATTTTCTCTAATTAATATGACCTCCGAAAGTTTAAACAATTTTTGAAGATCTAAGAATTTCATTTTTTGAGAGACTAATTAATATAAACAAATAATAAAATTGATCAATCTATTAATAATTTTTTAATTATTATATAAAATTAAAAATTATTCATAATGCGAATAAATTAAAAACGTTTGTGTACTTTAGATATTCCATATTAGTAAAGTTTCGAGAAGGAAACAATTTCTCTATTTAGATTAATGATTATAAAGTCATCATTTAAAGATTCTACCACCATATTTCCAACTAATTATTTTAGATTATTGAGTAATCATTAAAGCTCAAATGCTAGCGGCGGCTAGTGCATGTAGCCTTTAAGTAGTTGCCCCAATGGAGCACCAACTGCATATTCTCTCGATTTATGTAATGTAATTTGATTTTACACGAAATTTAATAAATAAATAAAGAAAAACTTTTGAAATTATGATTTAAAATATTATAGATATCTATATGATTATAAATCTTTTATTAAGGGTAAAATAAATATTTAAAAATTAAATTATTATTAAATATAAAAAAAAAGTGTCATTCTCTTTTAGATCGACGAAAATGAAAAATAAATCATATAAATTAAGACAAAGAGAGTATTATAAACAAATTCAAGAAAAGCTTGGGCTGATCCATCTATTATCTTATTCAAAACTAAATTTAACAATACAAAATATATAATTTGATAAAAGTGAAGTGAAATGGTGCCATGGGGTCAATTAGGAAAATAAATTAAGGAGGCTTGGTGGAAAAAAGATATTAAAAAGAATGGGAAAAGGGCACCAAGAAAATGATGGACAAAATGAGTCTTCAATCAAAGAATGATGAAAAGGATCATCTGGATCACTTTTCTTTCTGAGTTTAATTTTTATAAATCAAAAGGCATCTAGGTGTATTAAGCTTTTGTTGTGTATCGGATTTTGAGAATGATTTGATCATAACAGTTTATTATACACAATTTTATTCCATAATTCTAAAAAAAGTAATTATTTCTATCACTTGAATCGGTGACGATCTTATAGTTGCATAGCAACAACTTTTATAATTTTAATTAATAAGAAATAATTATTCAAAATAAATGAAATTGATAACCTATTACGATGAAGTTTAATTGATGTTGCATGTTGTGGTCCTTAGAAAGAGTGTTTTCATTTGACAATTTTTTGAAGAATGTGTTGGCATTTGCTTCATATTGCTCAATTTTGCAATTTAGACTTTGATTATTTACACATCTCGTGAAAATGCTACAGTATGATACCAAGAAAACCAAGTCAACCACTGTTTCATCTAACTAAAGATAACAACCCGCTTAAGGATTTTTCGTTCTCCATCAACTACCAAATCTTTTGAAAAGACCCGGCGAACATGAGGTCCCACTCACTATTTATGGCCAGACAAAAAGGGACCACATTCTAGAGAATCAAATAGGGAATAGGCCATGGGTTCACCCGCTTGCCCGAAGATGAAGGGGAAGAAAGGGATGTCAGGGACAGAGTAACCGGAGGGGGCATGAAATGAACCCGAAAGGGAAGCCACAGGAGCAGGAGTGGAGAGAAAGCGAAAGAAGAAAAATGTTTTCCCATTCGATTGATTGATTCAGAGTCCCAAACCGAAGCCCAAGCCCATACTCTGACTAAGAAAAGTGGAAATTCCTATCCTGAGAACATTGACATACGATCTTTCAGGATTAGGGAGCAGAGTATGAACCTGAAACCAATATGAAAAAAAGTCATCAAGATAGTGTCAAGTGTAGGTCTCCCATTCTATTACTAGGAGTTAGAACATAAAATGAAGAAGTAAAACGTTACCGCTCCAAATCTCATTGATTAGGTCTTCTGGATCACCTGATAATCGTCTAATCAAATAAATGTCATGACCTAGTGGACTTTAGGACTAAAGTAGAGAAAGAGATGTCCTTGTCAGAGGACCAAGCCAATCGAACAAAGTTAGATTAACGGAATACAACTTCTTGACCAACGAGCTTCAATAAGAGCTTCGAGAAAAGCATGCAAAACACACTAACCTAACTCAATGAAGGCAACTGCCAGCACTGACTCAGACACACACGTGGGCGATTGAGTAGTGGGTTGATTTGATCAGAATAGTAGTATACCTCCGACTGAATCAATATCGCGTTCTCCTTTGCTGCTATGAAGGAAAGTAGTATGGATATGAAAGCACAAGTTCCGAGTAAGCGGCTTATAAAGTCTTCTCTTGCACCTGGACCGTCAGCTTATATCTTCGGCTTAGTTGGAAAACCCTTCTATCGCTTAAAAGTGAAGTTTTCACCAGCACTTGATCTAGTAGCCACTTTCTTAGATAGGATTTTCGGCTAGTTTGTGTAAGCGTCTTTGTAAGAAATACCCCCAAAACTCCAACAAAAGAAATTGAATGCCAGGTTAGTTCACTTATGTCGGGCATCATCTTACGTCATTTGTTAAAGTGCCTTCTATAAGCCTTTAATTTAAGGATGCTTTAAAGAAGAGAAAAAGTTCCGCATTTCTTGATTCTTAATAGCAGGAAAAATAGAGTTTTTTTTTTGGCGATTGTAGCAGAGCCGAAGGAGATTCTTTCAATCGAGATTCGCCCAAAAAAAGTACAAATAGCAACCCTCGACCCCCCTAGGGTATGGCCTTCTGGCCCGTAGATGTAGGAAGGCGGCCTACCTGCTAACCAAACTGTGTAACCAAAGCGACTCCTTGTTGGTGGTTGATAGGTGTTGGTCCGATTCAGTTCGAACTTGACAGGTCGTTCGTTCGTGGTGCTCAAATTAGTTTGTTCGGTTACCTTTCATTAGCATAGGGATTGAATAGCTTTGTCCACCAGATTCCAAAGCGACTTTAGACAGATGAGAAGAAATCATCAAATATTTTTATCTCTATTGAAATTTGAACCTAAAACTTCACAATGTTCAACTCATTTCATCAATCACTATACTACACTTTTGTGAGCTGGACTTTGATTTGTATGACAAAACAAGGGGATCATTGTGTTTCTTGAACTCTAGTAATATCATATTTATATTGAATTTTTGGAAAATGTATTACTTTTAAAAGATTCAACATGCATTCATTTGAAAAGTTCAAGCAACACAAACAATCATGATGACAACTTTTTTGTACTATACTTTAGTCTTGAACTCTTTTGTTTTCTCGACAAAAATGGTCCCTTAGATTTATAGTAAATTCAAAATAATCTCTTAAATTTATATTTAAGCAATTTTAATTCTTTAAAGTTTATCAAAAGTAAGCATTACTATCAATCAAGCATTTAAAACAATTTTTGGATGTTGAATTTAAAGGAAACTGTGAGACGAAAAAAGAATTAACTAAAAACCTCAAGAAAATCCCATCAAATGCAAAATCAAAAGATGCCCCACAAAAAAATAGACTCCTCTTTTACATTTTGATATAATGAAAATTATCCAACAGTGACCGCTACAAAAAAAAATTCACTATTTTTCCACAGAAAAATATCGTGGTTATTTTTATAAATATTTTGAATGAATTGACAAATAAAGAAATAATAATAATATTTTCATATAAAAAAATCAGGGAGGTTTCCTACTATTTTAGTGTAAAATTTATTTCTCATCATTCATTTTCCGAGTGAGCTAGTTCAATAAAAAATGAATAAAAAGATCATGTTTTATAACACAAATTTCTCATTAATTCGCGATGGAAAATTCGAGATCCACTCCAACCGTTACAAATGTTAACGTGCCAATAATGATCATTATGAATATCATGAAAATAGGAAAATGTTACCATTGGGTTGTATACGGTAAAATTGTGAAATCAAAATTTGAAGCTTCATGAATTCAGGACTATAGTCTTTTTATTATTGAAGTTCTAAATTAATAACTTCTACATATTAAATGATTTTTGAAGAACTTCCTTTTCATTGCTAATGGTAACTCATTGTAATTTGAATCAATAGTACTCGAAAGTTCTTTAATTTCAATGTATATAAAGGGTATATAAATGTTTTCGGCTCGAGATATGTATACGAATGTGGGTAAAAATTAATTATATACATATAATAAGACATACTTACCTTGAACCTATCGACTCTAGATCCTGAATTCGTAATATTGATTTTAAAATATGAAGGTATATTTGCAATTGAGTCATTCATATTATTGAGTGTTCAATTGTCCAACCAAGACTAGAGTAGTAACCATGAGAAAATTGGTCAATTGTAAGTAACCCGTCGAGTCTCAGAGGCATACACGACTGTGCCTTACCAACAAGGGGTTGTGATGGAGTGATAAATACCCCTTTACTATCAACCAAAGGTGTTGAATTCGAGCTCTGTTATGTACATAGTGCGCGAATCTATATTTAGTCAGGCCTCAATGCGGTACAGGACACCAAAAAAACAAACAATACAAGATGGTGTCTTGAATAGATGGTGAATAAACTGGTCCTGGCAAAGAACAGGATCAGCTTAATTTTGAATTTTCAACCATTTCGGAGAATCTCCATCCCTGTGCAAGCAAGAAAAGAAAATTGCACACTCCCTACGCAGGAATTATCCCGTTCAGGTTCAAAGGGACTTTCTCAGCCTGATCAGTCAGCATTTGAAGCTGATTCAGACACCCCCGGTGCTTTCTCGTGTCAATAAAGCTTAAAGATATAAGAGACTGAACACAAGAAAATACACGTTTTCTTATTACTAACAAAGGAGAGTTTCATTGAACAAGGCTGTTGTCTCAGTTTATTTAACAATACCAAACTAGATACTTACCTAACACTTGATAATGAGGCTCCTACTACCGCCTCCTTGACTGGCCGATGGAGCTGTGATCACTGCAGAAATCTCTGAGCCAGTTTTCGAGCTTTATATATTCCTGAAATTGTATTCATTAAGGTAAGCTATAGGAGCTTTAATCGGAATACACAAAGACTCTGCATTGCGTTGCAAGGTAACAAATACGAGTGTCTTCAAAGGACTTGCAGAATGTAATACTCACCTTTGGCTCTTCAAAGAGTTGATGTAATTTTCTGGCAGGTAGATCTCACCGCCAACCTCACCGTGTTGTTCCCCACTGATGGTTTTTTTCGCAGCTTGAAACGCTGCACTCATAGCATCCATGCCCTGCTGAATGGCTTCCTCTGCATTTCCATAACCATGATTTTCAGCATACTTCCTTATATCTTCGGTTATTTTCATAGAGCAAAACTTAGGCCCGCACATTGAGCAGAAATGTGCCACTTTAGCCCCATCGGCTGGTAAAGTTTCATCGTGGAAGGACATTGCAGTAACGGGGTCCAATGACAAAGCGAATTGGTCCATCCATCTGAACTCAAATCTTGCCTTGCTAAGTGCATCATCCCAAGCTTGAGATAGCGGGTGACCTTTTGCAAGATCAGCTGCATGAGCAGCTATCTTGTATGATATTACCCCTGTCTTCACATCATCGCGATTAGGCAGACCAAGATGCTCTTTTGGAGTGACGTAACACAGAAGTGCAGTCCCGAGTGCTCCTATATTGGCTGCACCAATGGCTGAGGTGATATGATCATATCCGGGAGCTATATCAGTTGTCAATGGTCCAAGAGTGTAAAATGGTGCTTCATTACACCACTCTAGCTGTTTCTGCATGTTCTCGGGAATCTTATGCATTGGTACGTGTCCAGGCCCTTCATTCATAACCTGAAACCAAACACAATGTTTGTCATCAAAGCGTTACCAATTAGCAAGGTAGCTCAAAACTGATATTCGGTTGAAGAAATAGACAAACAAAAAGCTAATTATTGAAACAGAAATAGACAGCATTAGCGATTTACCTGTACATCCTTTTCCCAAGCTCGGCGAGTCAGCTCCCCTTGAGTCAAGAGCTCAGCAAACTGAGCGGTATCATTTGCATCATAAATTGAACCAGGTCTCAGTCCATCACCAATTGACAACGATATATCGTACTGATTACAGATGTCAAGTATGTCATCCCAATGTTCATAAGCAAAATTCTCCTTGTGATAAGCTAAGCACCACTTTGCATGAATTGAGCCTCCACGAGAAACAATTCCGGTCATCCGTTTTGCTGTCAGTGGGATGTACCTAAGAAGGACTCCGGCATGGATTGTGAAGTAATCAACACCTTGCTCAGCTTGTTCAATTAAGGTCTCTCTGAAAACTTCCCAACTCAGATTCTCAGCAATGCCGTTTACTTTTTCTAGTGCTTGGTAAATTGGCACAGTGCCTACTGGTACAGCAGAATTACGCAAGATCCACTCACGAGTCTCGTGGATGTGACGACCAGTAGAGAGATCCATAATTGTATCTGCACCCCACATTGTTGCCCATTGAAGCTTGTGAACCTCTTCTTCAATCGAGCTTACAACAGCAGAGTTTCCGATGTTGGCATTGACTTTCACTAAGAACTTTCTTCCTACTATCATTGGCTCCAACTCAGGGTGCTTCTTGTTTGAAGGGATGATTGCACGGCCTCGAGCAACTTCTGACCTCACAAATTCCGGATCCATTTTTTCACGAGCAGCACAGTATGCCATTTCCTCAGTTATGATGCCCTGCTTAGCATAGAACATTTGGGTGTACCTTGGTCCTCCTAACTTCTCCCTCCTGTTAATCCACTCCGTGCGCAGCTTGGGAAGTCCTATTTAGATGCATAATTATGTATATAAATAGATTATGTTCTAAATCATAATGTAAAAATCACAAACCATGAAAGCGATACATTTAGCTTAAAAGGTTGTCTTCAGGAGAGTGAAAAGAATATATGCAAGACTCGAACAGATGAAAAGAAAGAAAAAAACAAATGTGGAAACTGATAGCTAATAATACAAAAGATAAACTACGAAGCATCAATCCCATATTAGTTATGGTCGACTATATGAATTCTCACTATCTATGTCGCTCCATTTAAACTCGTCTCAATCCAATGTTTAAAAGAATAAGGTTCTATAGCACTAAGAGGTTTCTATATTCGATTATTTCCCCCTAGTATATAAATCTCTGAAAAGACTAAAGCGAATATTGTACCTTAAGTAAACAGACCTACATGACTAAAACTTAATTTCAATTAATTGGTATCGCCTATATGGATCATTTTAAGTGCTAATAATCTTCCAGATTTTTTTAAAAGAAAACAATGATGAAGTATGGATGAACATCCAATAATCGCAGATAGAAACTTCATCGCAAGGGATGTTATCATCAAAAGGAACAAGGGGAGATATAGTTAATAGGCATACCAACACGCGGGTTTACACCCTGAGGACCACTGGTATCATAAGTGTCAAAATGTGGTTCATCCCCGGAAAGATGGATACGACGAAATGGAACTTTGAGCACATGACCAGTTTCTTCATGCATAACTTCACTGCAAATTGCACATTCAACTAATAAACATTTCGCGAACCAATGAGCTTAAAGATTTGGAATAAAGCATGTGTACTGCATTTCTGCTGTGAAGCTATACAATGAGATATTGAACGCTTAGCCTCTTCACTCGAGATATCAAAGAGATGTCTCAATAGTATACTACTGTTACAAATTCCACATACTGAATTCTCAACATATATTGTTATCTCGAAGAAATATATAAGCAAAGACATGAGGGATTCTAGGCAGACCTGTATTCCTTGGAGCTTTTCGGAAAGCATTGTTCGAATGCTGGAAGTGGCAGGAAATCAGGAGCATTAGGATCAACAGTGTGCTTTGGTTTTGTCTTCTCTTTATTATCAGTACTGGGAGGATCAAAGGTTAGTGTTGCTCTCGGGCTTGAAAAAGAATTGAAACGCGTCTCCCTTCTCCTCGTAACAGCAACTTGCCCCGTCAAATCGAACCCTGGCAAGAAGGAACTTCTTGGAACATTTACTTGTGGATGATTGTTCCCTTTCTTGCATAGGAGTGATGTCAAAGCAGTTTGGACAGACGCCATCTTTCTATCAACGTCTAAGGATAACAAAACAATTGTGTCACAAATTTAGTACTATAAATTCATTCATATATTAGCAGAATGAGAAAAAAAAAACACATATTTAGAACAAGTCATGCTTGTAATGATACAACAAAAAGTGAGTGATGCTACTAGTTGAATATCACAAACCAAAATGGAAAACGAATCTCGGAGACTTCAGAATTTGTAGCTAGATCATATGTTATAGCAAAAAGTACTTGGTATATATATATATATTTTAGGACAAGCGAAACACACAGCCGCTATCCTTTGGGTGCGCACAGGGTAAAACCCCAACACCTATGCAATAGCATGCAACCCACACAGGAGAGGAAACCTGCATTAGGCAAGTCTGGTGTGACGAGCTCAACCCAGAAGGCAAACTCCTTGCTTTCGCTGGCAAGGAGTTTCGAACTTGAGATCTCTAACATGGAAGTCCCAAGCCCAAACCACGAGGCCACCGTAAAGGGTAACGTCGTGACATATTTTGAACCCCGATTTTCAACATTATCCTATCCTAAACTCTGTGTCAAGTCAACATTACCTAAATATACATCTTGTTTTACCATAATCTCTAAAATTCCCAAATCCCCTCTAAGATACATCTCCCATCTCGCTGATACATCTCTATCCCCTCTCGGATACTTCCCTTCCTATGTATCCACATATGCTATCCCCTTTCTAATACATCTCTATTCCCTCTCTGATATATCTCTCTTCTATGTATTTGTATGTGTGTGTTGATGTATCCGAAAGTCCAGTAATGTATTTGAAATCCATACATTTTAAGGAATTTTTGTAATTTTGGAAAAAGTAGGAAAATAATATAATTAGCTAACACTATGAGATTTATGTAAATTATACTTAATTTTAAAAAAAGAGAGATGTTTGGCCAAGTTTTGGGAAAAATAAGTTTCTAGTAGCAGAAACTATTTTTCAGAAGCTAAAAAAAAAGTAGTTTCTCTGCAAAAGCACTTTTGAGAAAAATACAATAAGAATCTCTTTTAAAAAGTTTGCCCAAACAATAATTGTTGCTCAAAAATTATTTTTAATAATTTACCAAACACAAATAATTTTTTCACGAAAAGTACTCTTTTAAAAATTACTTTTCAAAATAAGCTGATTTCAGAAGGTTGGCCAAATAGGCGATTAGACCCAAAAGAACAATAGTCAAGCCCTATTTGCTGGCATGAAAAGCCACCTGTTAGCCTAATTGCCTTTTTTATTTAATGGACTTCTCAATCAAATTTATTTTCTAAATAACCAGTCATAAGTTCAGTGATTTTAAACCACAAAAAATAGTATTTTATTCTATTTATTTCTTTTTACTTTTGCCTAAATTCTCAAATGACTATTTCACTACTAAAAACACAGGCGAAAATTAGCTACAGATAAATTTATAGCTAAATAGAAACATGAATTAACAAAAAAAATGTATTAGCTACGAGCAATTTTTGCTATTTTAGTAATGAATATACAGATCTAATACAGAGAGAGGAGTATGCATGAAAGAATCTATATATCAGCTTAATCTATATTGCTCAGACTCTCCACACATAAATGTTGTTGTGTTGCCTCACCCATATCAGATTCGATACACACTCGTAAACATTTATAGCAGATTTTTCAAAAACACACATATATTTTTTTTGAAAAATTTAAGCATTTTATAAGAGTTGTTAATAGTTTAATCAGAAAAGTGGAGAGAAAAAAACGTACCTCAAGCAAATGAATGAGAATTGGAATGAGTGTGGAGAAAAATATGAGTGACGATATTTCCAATAACTAATGGTTGTGCTTAATTTATAGGAATTTTTTAATTTATTTTTCACTCATTCAAACAAATAAATTTGTGCTTACCTGGCTTACTAATTGGGCCCCATCTGCACTTAGATTTTTTATAATTTGAAAATTATGGTGACAAGTGCACAGAAAATACCTGTTGTTGTGTAGTCATTTAATTAATATCCACTTCATAATTTATTTATTTTATAAGTTTATTCATTTTGGGGAAAAGGTAAGATAATCACGCCAACTTGATAATTTCAAATATTTGCGTCTGAAACGTGGCTTGCAAAAATTGATTGAACTTTCTGTCACGTATGTTTGTACCTCAGTTATACATGAGACATGGCTGAAATACATGTAAAAACGGACTGTATATCAGATATGTACATCAGAACATATAATAATAATTTGTTCTTTGAATTTCAACTATTCAAATCACGATTTAGCACTAAAATATATTCTAAATAAGCTCAAATTTGAAATATAAGTTTCATATATTATAAAGAACAAACTTAAATTATCTATTTGTCAATATAACAATAAATTTAACAAACTCATTTAACATCCGTCCAATTTTTTCATATATAATTGTGCTCAGTCATATATGATTGAACCACATATTAAAATTGACTAATATTTCAATCACACGTATCTGAATACATTAGAAAAAAATTTATTTTTCATTTGAAAAGTTGTCTAATAAAGGGTATTCGTGCAAAAAATAAAATAAAATAAGCACTTAGATCGAAAATGAACTGATGAGGTATATGTTTTCATAAATTTTAATACTAGACAACTAATTGGATCCACATAGAATATAAATTAAAATTTAAAATGCCAAGAAGGATTTTTGTGCCAATCTAATTCCTAATTTGCATTACTGATTAGATACATCACACAAATCGAGTGATTTTACTAATATAAAATAAAATAAAGTAACTTTGCTTTATCTTTAACTTGAGTGATCATTTGAGAAATTTCTATAATTAACGGTGAATTTTGTATGGAGGGAAATTTTCACTTTTCTCAGGTTCGATTAGTCAGAATTTTTGGAAAATATCTTTGATACCAAACTGTCACGATCTGATTTCTCAAGTCATGATGACATCTACTACACCCCACCAGTAGGTAAGCCTAACCCTTAGTCCAATGCCATAAGCAATGGACAACCAAGCGGAAGCCAACAACAAGAAACAAGAGCCTAAAAAAAAGCAGAAATCAACAAAAACAATATAGGAACCATCCCGAGACCTGGCATTAGTTAGTAGTTGATCATCTAATCCAAAATAGGAGTACAAGGCTTTTACAAATAGAAGACAAGTACAACCTGCCTCTGAATACAATATAAAGACTAAGCCTAGCCAAAACAGACGGAAAGCGATAGCTCCAGAAGTCAGGAGCTTACCATAATCTCCGAAACTCCAAGCTACGTTGCACGACTCCAAATTAATGGCGATAACTCAAGTGCAATTTGGAGGGTTTAAGAAAATAAATTTCACAAGTGACATTCACATTAATTGCGTTTTCACACCCTTCAACGCACATTATCTTCACCTCTATAAGTGAGCAATCATGCATCTCACTTCTTAGTAAAGGTAAAACTTGTTAGTAACTTTGCTATTCAAATGTTCGACACTTCCTTTTTCAATGATAACAATGTCTTGATCAGTTTGTGCTCACTTCGACGATTCCACTATATTACTTTTTACCTCCAAGTCTATTGAAATAGGAAGAAAAAATGTAGAATTTTGACACTTGCATAGATAAGAGTATGATGATAGCATTATTTTTAGGCTGGAAAATGACACTGGCCAAAAGCTAAAGTTGATGAAAAAGATCATAAGACTAGGTGCCAAAAATGATGTGATGAAAAGATGGTGAAAATATTGAATGGGGCCATTAGGCCTAGTGTGTGTCTCTTTTGTAGTTTTCCTTGAATAGACTAAAGGCATTAGCTAATAATATCAGAAAACAATAATTGTGATATTTTGGGTGCCTAACAAAATATCATCAATAAGAAACTGTCACCACCACACTTTGCACCATGGAGTAAATTAAATAAGTTCAAAAATTTCTAAATTATCATCATTTTACGAGTTTCATACTTCAACTATTATGTTCACATACCACCCTAAAATATCATGAATTTATATTAAATTATCCCTAGAGGGATGTGACACGTTACGTGAAAAAAGAAGAAGAAGAGTGAGTGAATAGGTTAAAAACCCCCAAAATTATCATTGTTTTATGAGTTCCATATCTAAACTATAGAATAACGTTCACAAAACACCCCAAACTACCATGAGCTCATTGTGCCACGTGTACTCATTTTAAGACGTTTTCATCTTTCACGTGCCTCTTAGCAAGTTACCCAAAATATTTTTCCATATATTCAACCAGGGAGTTTTTACTAATCTAAAGGACATTGTAGTCTAAGAGGGTCGCATGCTCGTTCAATAGTTTAGATATGAAACTCACAAAATAATGATGGTTTACGGGGATTTTAACCTATTCACTATTGAACTATGCTATGCCACAATGGTATTTTGTTCTTATGTTACAGCCAAAAGCCAATTGGACAGATGTTGCAACTTGTGATCATCAAAGAAACTGTAAATAAGGAAAAGTCGTACTCCCTCCGTTACAGTTTGTTTAATTTATTGTAGTTTCCTTTTTAGTCCGTTTTAAAAAGAATGTTTCTTTACTCTTTTGACAATACTTTAATTTCAACTTTCTACATGACATGTTTAATACCACAAGATTAATGAACATTTTGGTGCGTTCTACATATATCTAGTTTAAGACCGCAAAATTCATTTTAAACGTTGTACCAAGTCAAAATCAGACAAACAAATTGAAACAAATATACTTAACTCTGATTTTGTCTTGTAGCGTCCCATAATTAGATCCATAACAGGGGACGGTAACAAAATTCTTACCAGTTTTGCGATGAGAACATCCGGATGGCTTTCAAATGATACAACCACTTCATCCAAAATTGGAGCTAGATTCTTGCAATGGCCACACCAAGGTGATAATTGATTAATGATTTTGGTAACTAGTTCTAGGCTTCTAGCTAATAGCAACTCCAAAGATCACATTCAACATACATAATACATAACAAATTGATTGATGAACATCATTGTAGTGTACATATCCCGGCTAGAAAACAAAAAAAATTAGCGATAAACAAAATTTATGCTAAATAATAAAAATTTCATGTTAACCCCCAACCCTACGCGAAAGTGGAGGTCAACAGACACCAACAACAGAATATTCACATAAGGCACAAAATTCACCGAAAGGATCCTCATGATTTGTTCGGAACCCCTTACAACAAATCAGATATGCTACTTGACTAAATTCTACATTCCGGACTCAATGGAATCATCGAAACACGAATTCGAGGTCTCCTTAACCCGAAACCTGTGAAAGTCACAAGAAGCAAACATAACGCCTAAAAAGGCTAAATCAAGCTTGGGAGCTCTGAAAATTCAATCAAGACCTCCTCTTGGCCTAAAATCATCCCTTGAATCCAACGGAACTTTCAGAAATCCGATCCAAGCATTTAAACCCCGAAAGTTGATGAAAGTCAACTCAAGGCTAAAATTTGAACAATTTCCAACTTATGACCTCAAATCCACAAAAAAGATTCAGAATCTGAAATCGGCAACTCTCTTAAACCAATTTCCACATTCTGATAGTGATGGAATCGATGAATTCCAATCCAAAACTCGAAACTCTAGGAGACACTGAAAATCACTTTTTTAACAACTTTAGTCTTTCAAAACTTTAAAATTTCCGCAATTCACAACTTCACTCAAAAATCGAAACCAATTTCAAGATCCAATCAGAAATGACTCGGGATCGATATTGAAAGAGGTAAAACGGTAAAAAAATAATTGATTGATGAATACCATTGTAGTGTACACATCCCGCTAGAAAATAAAACAATTAGCGATGAACAAAATAAAACAATCAGTTTACACTAGCCCAGTTTATTAAATAAATGTGTTGTCATGTATGTAAGCATTTTAATTTACTTATTAAGTAAATTTATTTACTAGTTTCTATTTTAATTTACTTATTAAGTGAGTTTTTGGCCAAAAACATTCTTGAACTATACCCCCAACTTAAACTACATCCTCAAACTATTTTTCTTAACAGAAAACATCCCGCAATTATCTAAAATTTGACAACTTTCATCCTTTTATCAAAAATTGTCAAAAATTAACAAATTCTTTACAAAAATATGTACGGTTCGCACTGCTCTCAAACAAACTCCCTAAATTACCCCAATAAACCAATTTTGTTCATTCTACATACATCTAAAATAAAATATTGTGAGTTTTTTTAGCACCAACGTTTTGGATGGTCTTCCTTTCAGTTAGCAATTTTATTTTAATTTACTTTTCATTTGATTTGATATAAAAAAATATTAGTTCTTCTCATTGAATCTGCAAAAAGTAGTGTCGATCGGATACTTTTACTTCTAATAATGGAAAACGAACTCGAGTACTAGAGATCAAAATTAAATGAATCTTGATTACCCCAACTATCAGTTTACCCCCAAAAAATTATTGATATAACGACATTTTGACTTTGTAAGGTGAAGATGGTGTAAAATTAAGCTCCAACTATGTTCAGTTGGTAAAGAAGAAGAGCAGATCATGTCTTCTCATAGACTCACACCGTCCTAACATTGTTTTTTTTAACAACAAACAAGGGTCTCAAAAAAATCAATTTTTGAAAGCTTTTTCCAACAAGTAATAAAATTATAGATATTTTTTTGATGAGAATAGTATGAATTGTATATGTTTTAGTAAGGAATTCGCTAATTTTTTGACAATTTTAATAGAGGGATGAAAGTTGTTAAGTTTTAAATACTTGGAGGATGCTTTTTATTAAGAAACATAATTTAAGGATGTAGTTTAAGTTGAGGGTATAGTTTAAAGATTTTTTTAGCCAAAAAAATAATAGAAATTGAATACAGTAAAAAATTGGAGTTCGACTACAATACAAAAAAATCAATGAATGTAATTTGAAGAAGAAGTCTAAAGAAGCAAGGAATTTGAATTGAAGGAGTCTTACTTGAAGTAGAACTCTAAGTCAAGAAAGTTCAAGTCAATGAGGAGTTTGAAGTGAACAATAACTCTATGAAAAATTGTTCTTAAATAGAAGTGAAGTTGTCCAGAATAATTGTGCATTGACAAAGCAAAAAGTGAAATTGAAAAATTGACTTCGCAAGTGCTACCAGCGAACTGAAGGAACACATAGAAGCAACACATCGAAGAAACTGGTCCTTTTACAGAGCTTATGTGTTATGAGTTTTTCTTAGTGATTAAGTCTTGACGTAATCTTAGTTCAGTGAGCTATAAACTAAATTAGATCTGTTGTCTTTAGGTTGTGATAACTTAAAGAGTTAGGGAACACCTACCTTGGGAGGTTTGTGTTGAAGTTTGAGAATTATAGTTCGTAATTCCTTAGGTTACATAGGCTTGTAATCTGTTTTTTGTGGAGGCTCAGTGATTTAGTAATTTAAAGTTAAATCCTATAGGGGTACAAATCGTGGTTTTTTACACCTTTTGAGCCGGGTGTTTTCCATGTAAAAATACTATGTTTTTACTTACTGTCCTTACTGCTTTTCTGGAACACGTTAGACAACCTGCTTCACACTTAGACGAAAAGTTAAAATCAGTAAATTACTAGGTCGTTCAGTCTAACCGTTTATTTTTTTTTATATTTCTCTATTAGTCTTCTTTAATTTAATTTTCTACAAATTATTATCATAACATTTATTTGAGATTGTTGCATTTTAGTACTCATTACACATGTTTTCATTGAATTTTAATCATCCTAACGAATTTATAACATATTGCATGAGACACACGTGCGTTGCACGTGTCCAGAAACTAGTTTAACAAATATACAACATCACACATCTTTGTTACATTTCTGTTTGGAAAGCCACCAGGTAATTGGAATTGGTGTAATTACTAGGGTAGTAATTACCAGCCTAGTAATTACACTGTCAAGTAATTACACTAACATGTATGATTGCCACAGTGTAATTACACATGTTATGTCATAATTTTACTATCTTTAGAAAAATCACTTTTTGAAATGTTCTAAGTATAATACAATTTGAGAAAAAATACTTAGAAACGAGTCACCACTTAATTTTTTAAAGAAATTAAGAAAACTTATAATTTTCAAAGATTCAAACAGAAAAAATTATTTGAAAATACCAAAGAGAGTTCGAGGTTCAATTTACACTTTGAAAAGAGTTTAAGCATTCGAAGTGCCCGCTAACATGCGGTAGACCTGTGACTTGACTAAAATATATTTTGACTATTTTTTAGAGATAAAAAAGTGATTTAACATTAAAATTTTTTTTACAATATTTGGTTAACTTTGAGAAAATAGTTAAATAAATGATACATTTTATTTCATTTTTTATATTTAGAGAAAAGGATCCAAATGAAACATTTGACTTGTAATAAAAGTGACTAGAGTTTTGATAAAACTAGACTGATTAATTTTTATTTTTTTTGAACTATTTTAATTATAATTTGAACTAATTTGGTTAAATAAAGCATGAAAAACTATTTTTAACTCGATTGAAAAGATGAATATATTTTTTGACTAAATATATTCAATAAAAGTATAAGAGTTGATAAAAAAAATTTATATTAAGATAAACTAACATAAAGAATATTGTTCATCTTTTGGAGAATTTAATTAAGTTATTTAAAGTTAGAGTTAAATAAATAATAATAATAAAAAAAAATAATCACACAATTGAATAAGTTAAGAGTAAAGGAGAAATGAATTTGGGCCCTTCTTGGGCCTGCTGCAACTGATTTGGGCTTCAGCTTAATATCTGCCCTTTGAGACCCTGTGTATTCGTCAAGCGTATATTATTGTATACAGGTCGTTTCTAAGCCTTTTTCCTGTATATCGAATCGTATATCAACTGTATACAGCCTTCTCTGACGCCTCCAACCTGTATCTTCGTTTTTGTCTACATGTTTGCTGCCCTGAACCTGTATATCAGTGTATACATATTGTATACAGCCCATTTCTTGGGCTTTTGAACTAATTTCCAGCAGCATGTTGGGTCTCTGGGACCTGCAACAACTTCTGAATGTATAGGGGGGGTGAATCGAGAAATGGGGAAAGCAAAGATCGAGCCTTTATGGCTCAACTCAGAAATGCAAGGTAGATAAGTCCACCATGGACTCGAAAGGAATTCACATACACACAAAGAGAAAGAAAAGAAATATAAAAGAGTTAAGAGCCCCCAACGAACGCATGATCAAATGATTAACTTGTGACAAAGATAAACACATTATTCTATGAAATAAGAACATAATTAAGAACTAATATGCTTCTAGACAAAAGGTGTTGATATTGTGTCCAAAAGGAGAGATAATTGCGACAATTAATTAAGAATAGGATAGGCCATTATAGAAAGCTTCTTAACTAGATGAAAATATATAATATTAACTAAATGATGTAAATAAAAGTCAACAGTGAACTAAATGAATTGATTGCTGAACAAAATTGCACAAAGGCATGAAAGCTATGGTGGAAAACTATCATTTTAGCGTATCTAGATATGACTCTTAATATTCACAATTCATCTTTAAGGAAATCAACAAACTACCAGGAAAGCTTCTAAATTAATACGCAATCCGACTTGTAATTAAAGGAGAATTGAATAAAATAACCACAAATGAAGCAAGGAGGAGTAAATTGACATGTGATAATGAACTCAAAATATCAACCCCAAACTTCATCATTAACATATGAAAATCAAAGAGAGAGAAAAAAAAAAAGGGGGCACAACTCATTGCAACACTGAACTAATACTTATGTTCACAACCTATCGAGACTTATTAAAGATGAAAGATGAAGGTCATGTGCATCACAACTAGGTACGATAATAGTGATTTCTTTACCTAACATACTAATTTAAAGGGACAGACATGTGACTTAACCAATCACATATACAATAATTAAATTCACATGGTAAAGAAAAAAAAGAAAGGCTACTCCTAATTTTAGTGGAAAAACAAGAATTCAAATACTTTGCAACTTGATGGGTAATGAGTACTTATAATGTATCAACAATAAACAATGATGATTTAATGTAGTAACACACTATGAGATCCCATCATATTTTAGTACGCATCTTGGAGTTAAATAACCCACTAATGATTAACAGAATACTAACACAAGACTCAAGAGAGGATAGAACACATATGAAGGAAATTAACACAAACCTCATAAGGGCCAATACAAGACCATGGCAAGGCGTATACGCTACTTTAATACTCTATGGATTTCACATTTAAAACTGTAAATAGTAGACATCTTTCGACCAAAGTCTAAACAAAAAAGAAGGTTCATACTCGACTCATACACGACATACTAAGCAGTAGGATAATCAAAAAGTTGTCAAATGGGGAAACGAACTGCTATGGCTAACCAACAATGGCTGAAACAAACTTCAATTTCTATATTAACTAACTTTAGGATTCCCTCTTCGTTTTGGAAAACAAATGACACCAAGAGTAGCGAAATGAATGAAGCTCAAAGACAACGAAGACAAAAGATGACAGAGATTTCACCACATCCAGATAAGTAGATAAATAAAGCAACAGATCCAAGCAAAGAATATAGAAGCAATGATACTAACTGCAAAAGGGCAAAATTTGTAGTCCGACAGTTAGACTGAGCCACAACATCGCCCAAGAACACATGTATCACATTATTATCACCAACCAAGTAGCATCTAACGACAAACAACCATAGAATAAAGACTTTCCGATATCAAAAACATCACATTGAACTAGGAAAAGAGATAATAAATGATGTTATCGAGAGAGGAACGTTTACCTTTCTCCGGGCAGCAACTGGGACAGAACGGGCTTGAGAATAACGATTCTTCCACCACAAAATCCAAATACGAACAATAAACAAGAAATCTGGGCAGAATTAGAGCGACTACCTTTTCGGAATTTAGAATCAAAGGATTAAATGTGAAATTCTAAAGTGTAAAAATGACTATTTACCGAAAACTCAAAACTCCGAAAACTTGCCCTCATCCCTTGAGCATGGGAAACTATTTATAAGGAAAGATTGAGCGATTTAGGGGGAAATCCGTTCGAAAATTCAAACAAAAATTTGAATTTCTTCTGCTCTTTTCGAAGCAACAGTAAAGGGGATGGGAAAAAGCTGAATTCCGCAAAAAGAGGGAAAAAGGGGATGTGCGGGCGACTGATGTCGACGTTCAGAGTAGCGACTTTTCTCGAGTTTGCCGGACTAACGCGTATGGAAGAAGAAGATGTACAGGGGTTGTTTGGGTCGGGTCGCATGAAGAATATGAGTATAGGGTCGTAGGGTATGACTATTGGTGTTGTTATGTGTTATTATTGAAGTGGGCTGGTATTTAGATGGGTCTTTTGGAATTGTTGTGTTGGTGGGCTGGGAATTTACGAATTGGGTTGAAAAGTGGCCAAATTTTTGGTCTTTTGAATGGGTTGAAGAAAAGGGTGGGATTTGGCTAAAATCGTAATAGCAAATTAATTAACACTTTGGGCATTCGGATTAAAGAGGTAACCCAAAAGAATTAATTTTAGAAGATTCGGCTAGAAATCACGTAGGATGAATTAATATAATTAATTTATGAACTTCTTAATCTTAACAAAATAAAATTATTAACTTAATTACACACTAATTAATTTAACATTAACCATAATTTAAACTAAGGTAAATTAACAAAAAACACGCTTCTCGAATCAACGAAATAAAACAAAATAAACTAAAAAACGTAAAATTGTAAATATACTTTAAGCCCAACTAATTTAATCGAATATTAAAAAGATAAAAAAAAATTGAGAGTATTTTCGAATAATCATAAGTCGTACCTATTAATTACATGAAATATATTTATTATTACAAAATACTATAAAAATCGCTTAAAATAACCTTGAAACTATTTAAATTTTATAAGGCTAATTATTCTAAGTTGTTTGTAAATTAATTATTATCGGGAATGGTCAAAATTGGGTGTCAACAATACATATCCTGTTTGGATGTCACAGTGTAATTAAACTTGTTTTGTTTGGATGCACAATTGCAATCATAAAATTATATTAAATTTAAAAAATAAAAATTAACTATTTAAAATTTATACTAGACAAATAAGAACTTTATAAATGACATCAAATTAAATATTTAAAATATATATTCTTTTTTGAAAATATATTAATTAATAAACATATTGTCTTTAACTAATATTATGAATAATAATTGGTTTATATTTTTTCAAATTAATATATTTCAATTGAATTGATCGTAAAAACTAAAAGTATGAAGTTTCTACAAACATCGTGAAAAGCATGTTTGATAAAAAGATTAATATATAAATAAAATATCATAAATTATTAAATGTTTGACAAAAATATAATCTATCAAGTCTAATTAAAAAAGGGAAAAGGGACAAATATACCCCCGAACTTTCGAAAATGGTATGTCAATACCCTTCGTCATACTTTTCGTCCATCAATGCCCTTGCCGTCCAATAATCAGTACACATTTACCCCTCCCACTAACGGAAGACTTATTGTGTACATGTGGCGTAATCTTACGCCACAACCTGAATTGACCAATTTTTTAACCCAAATTTCAAAACCCACCCATAACCCATTTAACCCACCCGATTTACCCACAAATAAACTCTCTAAAATCCTAAATAAAAATGGAAATCCTTGTTGAATTCATCAACATGAACCCTGATAGTATCCTTATCAACATTAACATCATTTTTAATTTTCTTCGCATTTTGGTAATCCACATACGGCACCGCTGACCACGGCGGTGGAGTGGCGGCAGAGGCTGATACCCACCTCATATGTTATTGCTGTGAGGATGATAATAAAGAGGATATTGATTTTAATAGACTATAGATCTAGTATCATAACTGGACTGACTGAAATTAAAATGGCAATTCGAATTGGAAGGAGGCGGGTAGTTGGGTGGGGGAGGAGGAGTTAGTAAATGATAAGGATTTCGGGAAGGGGGAGGTGTTGTAGAAGCTGCAGGTAAGGAGTAGATTGGGTGGGGAGGTGGTGGGGGAAGGGAAGGAAATGGCGGAGCAATAGAAGAAGATGGCGGCGGCAGCAACAACGGAGGAGTGGTGGAGGTGATGATTTTGATGCCTTTTACTCTATGAAATTTCCATTTTTTCTTCCTTGCATGAACTAGAGGAACAATAGAAGAAGAATTTTGAAGAAATCAACAGAAGAATTAGAGAAGAAAAATGATGGAAAATGTGGGACCCACTTTGTTAAGGGAAAGTGATTAGGAAGTTAAGTTGTTGAAAAATAATTTCAAAAATTAAGTTTTACCAAAACAATCCATTAATTAATAGGAGTATTACAATAAAATTCTTATTACAATCATATTTTTAAAAATGCGTGTAAAGTTTAACATAAATAAATAAACTTTAGGATTTTTCTTTAGGATTTCAAAGAGTTTATTCGTGGGTAAATCGAATGGGTTAAATGGGTTATGGGTGGATTTTGAAATTTGGGTTAAAAAATTGGTCAATTCGGGTTGTGGCGTAGGATTGCGACATGTGTACAGAATGAGTGTTCCGTTAGTGGGAGGGGTAAATGTGTACTGATTATTGGACGGCAAGGGCTCTGGTGGACGAAAAGTATAACGGAGGGTATGACATACCATTTTCGAAAGTTTGGGGGTATATTTGTCCTTTTTCCCATTAAAAAATGATGTGCAATGTGAATTCAATATTACTAAAACAAATGAAACTGAAAATATAACATAAGTTATAAATTCAAAACAAAAAAATTACTACTCTTATAGCAAATTTCAACATAGCATGCATAAATATGATTTATTTTTATTTTTATTTTTTTCTTAAAAAAGAAAATGTAAGTCTATAACCTTACTTAACAATAAATTCTATTTTAATTTAAAAATTAGAATACTAATAAAATTATGCTAATGAGAAAATAAGCATGACATAAGGAAATAGATAATACGAAAAAATTGCATGATATCACGTAGAGTAAGGTTGAGAACAAGAAAATAATAAAAGATAATAATAAATAATAAAAAATAAACTTTTACAATTTTTAGAGTAATAAAAATAAAAAAAGAACTTAATATAATAGAAGTAAAAAAAATTAAAACAAAAATAAAAATAAAAAGAAATTAAAAAGTAATCAGCTGGTAATTACACCATGTAATTACCAGCAATTCACAGCCTCTGCATGTGAGTTGTAGAGTGTAATTACCCCTACCAATTACACCCAATTACCTGCGACCTAATTTGTTTTCATTAAGATTAAGACCTCTGAATCTGAATACACGTCTGAACATTAAGATTTGCATTAAGTGCTAGGTGTCTGGATCTGAATACACATCTGAATATTAAGACGTTGTCTCCAAATCTGAACACTTAATGATTATTGTTTATTTTCAATGTCTAAATATGCATGAAATCAAACATTATATTAATAAAATGTTATAAAAAATTCATTTCAACAAAAAATATTACTTTGTAATTAAGAAATATCATAATCATCAAGCATAACATAAAAAAATCACGAATAAAAAGTATTTTTAGGCACAATATAATATCAAAAAGTTCCACAAGTGTGATACATACTAGTTGAAAATAATAAATAAGGTATCACATTATCAGCGGCTAACATATATTTTGGCTAATTAGAAAAACTAAAGAATTTTTATCTTTTTTCCGATAACCTTAATCCAATTCTCTAACTTGTGAACCTCTAATGTCATTCATGTTTTTTTGTAGTGGACAATTTCACAAAATATACTAACACATGTACTAATGACTTTTCTCATCCAAGTCCATCTAATTTTTTCATATATTCTTCAAATGTAGTTGCACTATTTTTTAAATCAATAGCTCCAGAGCAATAATCATCTTCTCATCAATTTCCAATTCAGACGAATAAGTTTTTTTTCTTCCCCAAAACTTTTTTTCCAATTGAAACTGAAGATTGGGATGGAGCTCCATTATTTTTGTCACCAACTAGTTCAACAACAATAATATATTAGTGTTATCTCACAAATGGATTTGATGATCAAAGAGTCTCAATAAAATTATTGGCCTAAGACAAATTAAATTCTAATAAGAGACCTCAAATATGTACACATAGTTATTATTTTTAATGATGAATAGTATTCTTTTCACTCAAAAACATTGATGAACATCAATACACTAAAAATATTATTGCAACATGTGTTCTTGACAAACATCAATACACCCTAAGAAAATTATTAATATAAAAAAATACTTGTAAAGATTATGAAAAGTTACCAGTTCAAGAGGAAAAAATTGGTGTTTGATTGAAAAAAGAGAGGAAGAAAGTTTGTAGTTGTGAGAGCAAAAGTCACGCAAAGACCGAGAGAGGTGATACCATATTATTTTATAACTTATTAAATAAGTCTGAATGGTGTTAAGACTTTTCCACATATTTGATCCGTTCAGACTTTTTCAGTTCCATTAAGAGACTTTTTGAAAAAAGAAACAAATGGACTTAATGGACTGAATCAAAATCATTGAGATTCAAACCTAAAAACCAAACACACTAAATAGACTAAATCTGAATGATTAAAATTCAGAACTCCATTAATTGCAAACAGGACAGATAATATAATTACATCCAATTACACTAAATTCAATTACCAGGGTGTCCTTCCAAATAGCCTTAAAAAAAAAATTCTCACCAAAAGAAAAAAGGTGACGATGAGATAACGCCAAGTGTTGAGACTTTTCGTCATTTCATTTATTTCTATAGATGAAAAGTAACGATAGAGAGACTTTTCTAAGATATATATTTTTTAAGTCAAAGAAATACAAAAAAAATTCTATGAAATAAAAGTCTTTATCTTTCGTTATTTCAAATCACTCTCTTCCCCAGAAAAGAAAAATATACAGAGACTTTTGAGTGTTGTGAGACTTTGACTAATACAACTTGTTGAACTAAAAATTCTGAACCAAAAAACACTTCCTAAATGTTGACTGAATTGAATTTGATATGATTAAATTCATCTTCTAATGTTATTCCTTTGCATTATCTATTCTGAGAAACCTTCTTGGCTTAATTATGGGCAGAAGTTTCATTCTTCTCTTTTTCATTCTACTACATGCCAATACTTTACTTGCTTATATTAGCACTGATGAAGCTGCTCTTCTTGCACTTAAATCACACATTTCTTCTCATTCTAACAATATCTTAGCAAGCAACTGGTCTTCTTCTGTCCCCGTTTGCAGCTGGATTGGAATCACTTGCAGCTCCCGTCACCATCGAGTCACTGCTTTAAACATTTCTAGCATGCAACTTCATGGTACCATTCCTCCACACCTTGGAAACCTCTCATTTCTCGTTTCCCTCAACATAAATAACAACACTTTCCATGGAAATTTGCCACAAGAGTTGGCTCATTTGCAGAGGTTGAAATTCTTTTATGCCAAAAACAACAACTTCACCGGAGCCATTCCATCATTTTTAAGTATGTTACCAAACCTACGCTTTTTGTACCTATCGAATAACCAATTTTCGGGTAAAATTCCATCCTCCCTTTCCAATCTGACAAAACTGCAAGTGTTGTCAATACAGAGTAATTTTATGGAAGGAGAGATCCCTCGGGAACTTGGTGATCTTCGTTACTTGATTGTCCTAAACCTGCAATATAATCAGCTTAACGGCTCTATACCACCATCAATCTTTGACATTAGTACAATGCAAGTGATTGCTCTTAACGGCAACAATCTTACTGGAAAGCTTCCAAAAACTATATGTGATCATATTCCAGACTTGGAAGGACTTTACCTCAGTAGAAACTCCCTAGATGGAGTTATTCCACCAAACCTGGAGAAATGCAGAAAGCTTCAAATATTGCAATTGGGTGATAATGAGTTTGCTGGAACTGTACCAAGAGAGCTAGCCAACTTAACAGCTCTTACAAGATTACATTATTTCAACTCTGCATTTGGAAGGTAGTATAAAATTTTCTTCCTTTTCTCTTTTCCCCCAAACTTGGTACTCATATATTTCCCCAAAATTGACAGGAGAGATACCAATGGAGCTCGGTAATCTTAAGAAACTTCAAACATTGGGATTATCACAGAATGAGCTTACTGGCTCTATACCTGACAGCATTTTCAACATATCAGCACTGCAGAGTATAGATTTTGGACAAAACAAGCTTTCAGGTACTCTACCTTTAGATTTAGGTCGTGGAATGCCCAACCTAGAAATATTTTTTTGTGGAGTAAATAATCTGAGTGGTTTTATCTCTGCTTCAATCTCAAATTCATCGAAACTCAGACAACTTGACCTCTCACAAAACAGTTTCACAGGTCCAATTCCTAAATCACTTGGTAACTTAGAATACCTTGAGATTCTTAACTTGCAGCGGAATAATTTTGTCAGCGATTCAACATTGAGCTTCCTTGCATCATTGACAAACTGTAGGAATCTGAGAGTTCTCACGTTTGGTGGTAATCCGTTGGATGGTGTTTTGCCTCCATCTGTTGGTAATTTCTCAAACTCCTTGCAAATTTTTGTAGCAGATGGTTGTAAACTGAAGGGTGTCATTCCGAAACAAATTAGTAATCTTACTGGAGTTACATGGATGAGTCTGGATAATAATGAGTTAACAGGTCATATTCCAAAATCTGTGCAAGCCATGCTGAACCTTCAACAACTCTCCCTACAAAGCAACAAGATAGAAGGAGCCATACCACATGTTATCTGCAGCTTAAAGAATCTAGGTGCATTACTCTTGTCAGATAATCAATTTTCTGGTTCAGTGCCCTCATGCTTAGGTAACATGACCAGTTTGAGGGAACTTTACCTAGCTAACAACAAACTGAATTCTAGATTACCTTCAAGCTTGGGGAACCTTCAAGATCTCATAGTATTCGATGTGTCATCCAATTTATTAAGTGGGGAAATTCCACTGGAGAGTGGAAACTTGAAGGCTGCAACACACGTTGATCTGTCAAATAATTATTTTTCTGGTAAGATTCCTAGTACTCTAGGGAGTATAGATAAATTGATTAATCTTTCTCTAGCACATAATAGATTAGAGGGGCCTATTCCAGAATCATTTGGCAAAATGTTGTCCTTGGAGTACTTGGATTTGTCCTATAACAATCTTAGTGGTAAAATTCCAAAGTCATTAGAATCTCTTGTGTATCTCCAGTACCTAAATATGTCATTCAATGAGCTCAATGGAGAAATTCCCACTGGTGGTCCCTTTGCAAATGTCACCAGTCAGTCTTTCTTGTCCAATGATGCACTTTGTGGTGACTCCCAATTTAACGTAAAACCATGCCCAACCAAATCTACTAAGAAATCAAGAAGAAAAAGAGTGCTTACAGGTTTATATATTCTATTGGGGATTGGATCACTCTTCACGTTGACTGTTAGACTTGTGGTGTTAAGATTGAGAAACACAAAGAAGAATGCAAGTAAAAAAGATGTGTCTATCGTAAAAGGGCATGAAAGAATTTCATATTATGAACTTGAACAGGCAACTGAAGGATTCAACGAAGCCAACTTGCTTGGTAATGGGAGTTTCAGCATGGTTTATAAAGGGATTCTTAAGGATGGTATCATTTTTGCAGCAAAGGTATTCAATGTGCAGTTGGAGGGTGCATTCAAAAGTTTTGACGCGGAATGTGAGATATTCCGCAACCTTCGCCACAGAAATCTGACCAAAGTCATCACCAGCTGCTCCAATCTTGATTTCAAGGCCCTAGTGTTGGAATACATGCCCAACGGGACACTTGATAAATGGTTATACTCTCACAACTTGTTCTTGAACTTATTGCAGAGACTGGATATAATGATAGATGTTGCATCTGCAATGGACTATCTCCACAATGGCTATTCCACGCCTGTGGTGCATTGTGACTTGAAGCCAAGCAATGTGTTGCTAGATCAAGAAATGATTGCTCATGTAAGTGATTTTGGCATTGCAAAAATGTTAGGTGAAGGGGAGAGTTTTGTTCAAACAAGGACAATTGCAACCATTGGATATATTGCTCCAGGTATATTATAACTTTTTAAAGTTTTCTCATATCGTTTAAATACTCAAAACAATTATTTCCCCTAGGTATAAATTGATTTATGATCATTTTCGACCATGATTGCAGAGTATGGACAAGATGGAATAGTATCCACGAGGTGTGATGTTTATAGTTTTGGCATCCTGATGATGGAGACGTTCACACGAACAAGACCAAGTGATGAGATATTTACTGGAGACTTGAGCATACAATGTTGGGTTAATGATTCCTTTCCAGGTGAAATTCATAAGGTGGTGGATTCTAATTTGGTACAGCCAGGAGATGAACAAATCGCTGCAAAGATGCAATGTTTGTTTTCTGTCGTGGAATTAGCTTTGAACTGCACTTTAGTGAGACCTGATGCAAGAATTAGCATGAAAGATGCTCTTTCAACACTCAAAAAGATGAGGCTCCAGCTTGTTAGTAGTCGGCACTAGGTGGAATCGTTACCAACCTTCTCTTGTATGTTATTTAGTTACCAGTCTGCTCTCTTATGTAATTCAATTTCGCACGAGTGTATTTTATCTTGGTTGTTGGGTTGATATATGGAAGTTGAAAATTAGATTTAAAATGCTCAACAAAGATTTTCTTTTCGTATTTACATAACTTTGAGAATCCTTCCAATTATGTACAGAACATGACAAATACTTGCGCAACGATTGATGCCTAGGTTTTGGGCAACTCCTTTTCTCCCACCAGAAGTCAGAAAGTGCACCTCTCAACAGTTGCTAAAAAACTATTTCTATTGAGAGTCCAAACATAAAAGTAAATCCAGTTTTGATTCAATAATTCCATTAAACCTTGAGCATGAGGAACATGGTTAATGGGATCATTCTTTTCCAAGGTCGAAGTAAGGAACCTTATGAGGTTCTTTTCTAACTTTTTTGTATTTCTCATCTTTCAGGAAAGTGAAAGCTAGTTCACTGCAGACTGCATTGAATGCAATACATATTTGGTGAAACTTCCAGCAGCGGGAAGTATGAAGTTAATGCACGTGTAGGGAGAGGGATTGTTTTTCTAAGACACCCAATGGTATTGAAAGGAAAGTACAAAGTACCACTTTGTGATACAAAAACTGGTCTATATACTCTAAGTCCTAATGAGCATCTCAGAAGAAGGAAAAAAGAGAAATATACCATGCTCAAGCTCGGTTCTACTGTAACAAATCTCGATTGAACTATGCAAAAAATAAAATGACTCATAACATGTCATGTATACATCATAACACGCGAGATGTGGTAAGCAAAAAAAAATCCATCCTGACAACATTTAGAAATGAATAAGTGCATTCAAATTGAAATAGAGACTACTTAACTGCACCAATCTAGTATAAAATAAGCTCTCTCGCCCCCCCTCCTCTCGCTCCCCCATGAGGGCAGGGCACTTTCTGTAAGCTGCTCACTTCCAAGTTGCAGCAACTGATTATTCTCATCAAAAGCTCTTACTTCTTTTAATTGACTATGCCAAGGTCTGATTGTAGAATTCTTCATATACATCAAACGATCACTGAAAGCTGTAAACAGATTTAGCCTTGGTTGCAGGTTGAGTCTCTTAGGCAGACAACTCCATAACAAAGCATCCACAAACGAAGAGCACTCCATATACTGAAATAGAACTTTCACTTCTAAAACATCCACCTGGGTGCTGGCAGCAACTCTGTAGTGTTGTTGCAAATGTTCCATTTTAATCTCAGTGCATTCTTTAAAACGAATGGAAACTTGAGACCAAGAGGCCCCCGTCGACTTTGATAGAAACTTCCTCAACTTACAAAACCAGTCAGCATTTATATTGTCTAAGCTGTAAAGAGAGATTTTTGAGTTCTCCAGCTGTCTTGCAATTTTAGAATCAGGAATTTGCTTCCCCGTGTACTCAAATGACACCAAATTTGGAGCATCAATCTCCCACATGCCCTCTCTATCCCGAATCTTCAAGACCTTAAGGTAAACTGACTTGATCTTTCGAAGATACACCGTTTCCAAGCCAATACAATGCACAAAGATCAAAGTGTCAATCAAGGGGCAACTATTGAGTAGAGTCTCAAACATGTTTTTGTCTAATTTTACATGAGATAGAGAAAGCTTTCTCAAAGAATTTTGATTCACAACACCACTGGCTAACGAAAGAGTACAATACGTGAGAACCAATTTTCTTAAAGATTTTGCTGCCAAGATTGTTAAAATAGGCGCGGGGTATGATATACAGTCAAGGACAAGATGTTTTACACCATTTTGAAGTGCAATGTCAAGACAATTATCAATAGAAACTTTGTGAGGATCATAAGAGGGTCTCTTTGATAATTCAAACTTTTCTATAGGGACTTTTCCGTCCCTATATCTCTCCATGATTGTGTCCACTATCTTTATATTGCATTTGTCCCTATGAAGACAGAATTCCAAGTCGGGAAGAGTCGACCACGCTTGCAGCCATGTTTTGGACAGAATGCTCATCTTGGATGCTTCTTTATAACTAAGAAAAGAGAGTATTTTTTGAATGAGACATTCCGGCAACATGTCGGCCATGGTATGGTGGTTGTGAAGGATCACAATTCGGATCACAACCCTAATACTGAAGGGAAATTTATACGCCACTAAAGAAACCTATTTTAGGTTTTCCTAAACCCCAAAATAATATAATATATTATAGGAATCCTATTTATAAATGGACTTAAAAAAGAGACCTACTTTAGGTTTCCCTAAAAGCCAAAAAAATATAAAATTGTTATGAAACTATATAAATTTAGAAGAAGAACAAAGTAGGGAGAAGAGAGAAACCTCTTATTCTTCTTAAATGATATTTAGGGATCCACAGATCTGATTTACAATGAAGAAAAACCCCTTTATTTATAGGGAAAACCTAACTTAGTCCCCAAGTAGGATTCCTAACCATACCCTAAAAGGACTCCACATGATTAGACATTCACTATAATACAAATATGTTTATACCACTCCCCCTTTCTCTATGCTAATCAGGGCCTAATTTACTATCGATTACATATGAAAGACTCGAATTTTCTGTACAAATTAGCCAAAGTGTAGGGTATCCTTGCTTTGGAGAACATAATTTAGTGTACAACAAGTGTTTAGTCAGTTCCTTTAGAATTGAAAATGAAATCAAGGCATCTTGACCTAATCAAACTCCAGTAATATATTATATTCCAATCATAGAGAGAAACCCCAGTTAGTAACTAGTAAATTGTCCCGTACAACTTGCATATGACATTTATCTTGATATATTATATTCCAATTATAGAGATATACCCAAAGATAGTAACTAGTAAATTTTCCCATACAAATTCCATATGCAATTCTATGAAACACGAGAACACATTTGACATGATATGTTTTGTTCTCATAAAAAACAAGAATGATGTGTTTTATTCCAATCCCAGAGATAAAAATCAAGTTAGTACCCTAAATTGTCCAACAAAGCAGTGATTAAAAGGAAAGTACACCTTGTATGATATCATACTCTGAATCATCTCATCAATTAATTTTGACGAGTTTTTTATCATTAAATTGAATGTATAACAAGGAGAAGTCTTACACTGTCTTTTAAGCTCATCCATTAAAGAAACACAACAAAAAATCGAATGGCTGATATACAGGTTTGATCCCTCAATAATTCAGACACCGCAAACACAAAATCTTTTCAAAACTCTTCAATAAAAAACTTTTATCCAAAACTACCAACAACAATTGAATATATATATCATAGATGAACAGGAAAACTGACAACACGTAGACATGAGCATATCACACCAAATATTTGTAAAGAAAAATAACCTCTTTTTAGCCTGAGAAAGCTTTGGCATGAGGAAAGATTCAGAAGTCTCCTTTTGCTGAAACACAAAGGAAGACATGATTGCCACCGCCTCTTCTGGTTCCAGGTCATCTAGTTGATTCTCAAACAAACATTCTGTGCATATCAACTCCTCTCCGGAATTCATTTCGCAAGCAACATGACCTTTGATTTGAACTACAAGATCAGCATCTATACAGCCAATTTCTTATAACACATCTATCTGCAAACAGTGTAAAGGGGGATGTTTATGATCCCTTCCTTTGCAAGAATTGATTGGCACAAAAAGGGAAACCAAATTATTATGATAATGTGGTTCCATACCCGACCCTGAAAATCTGGCATCTGCTGAAGTGCCTCATCTGACATTTCAAACTTCAAAGCATTCACTTCCGCTCGGTGCAGCTCTAATTCTCTAGCTAATTTCATGTGCTCATCCAATTTAATACAACCATGACATTTATTCTGTGCCATTTTCTGCAAGAGATTATTCCATTTATAGTATGCTTCCACAAGATTCATGTCTTTCAACTTCAGATCTGGCATAGAATCTTCATTGCCATATATTCACTACAACAAAATCAAAACTTTAGAGACAATGCAAACACTGGACTAGTAAGTCCAAAGGTTCTTTCTCCAGGATCACCAGAAAGCATGGTGTCCATGTTTTCCTTCAAGCATCCTAGATTGACTATAAACATGGTCAAGAAGAGTAATATTAGGGCTGGAGACAAGTCTTCCGATATCACACAGAATGTCATCTCGTCGGAAAACATGGTTTGAATGGAGGGAAACTAGATATAATTTGCTTAGAAGGATGACAATCAGCTGGAAAGTAGTGTCGTGGCTTTGCTATTTGTTGCACAAGGCTTCTGAGGTCAGAGGTAATGAAGACTAAAGTCAAGAGGTGGAAGCTTAGAGACCATCGAGCCATTTATTTCTGTAGAAAGAAGTTCAGTGCTTTTGGCAGATTTGTTTCCATTGTCGCAGTACAGGGGAGTAAAAGGTCCATTTATGAGGGGTTGTCCAAGCCAGAAGCAGGAAACTCAGGACTTCAAACCTCAAAGAAGGGATCAGGTCCTAGACCATGCCAAAAAAAAGGCTCATGCTGATCAACTAGTGAAGAAAGCCTTTGCTGTCTGGAAAATGCATCCAGCTAATCCGAGGAAGAAGAAGATAGCCATGAAGATGTCTCGATGATGGCTGTCAAAGATGATGAAACTATGTTCAACTCCATTTTCTTACTGATGGAAAAATCTGACGATGAGGAGAATCAGGATGAGGTAACCCTTTCCTGATCTCAAAAGTGACCTAGACACATTTTCCATTAAGATTTTGAGAAAACTTGCTGCTGTATTTATTGACTCAGTTGATGAATTAACTTCTGATAACTTGATGATAAGTGAAAAACTGAGTTTGTGCGAGAATGAAAACGTAGCTCTTCATTCTCAAATGTCTGAAATGAGTGTTAGGATAAGTTTTCTAAAGACTGATAGTTTGCATCCCAACGAGGAACCTGGTACCTCTGAGGGAGGAAAGCGAAAACTCAGTAACTTTGAGGTTGAGCTAGAAAAAAAACTGAAGGTCTCTGAGTCTAAGTTAGTTGCCTTCCTTGAAAGAAACTCTCAATTAGTGAAGGATCTATGTAAGATCAAAGAAGAGTTACATCACTCCCTCAAATGGATTGATTCATCTAAGATCCTTTCTAACTTAGCAAATCAAAAGTTCAACAGCAAAAAGGGCTTAGGTTGTAGACAAATAGAGCCTCCCTACAATCCCCACAGTAAATATGTCTCTGTTTCTGACAATCTTCTGTGTACCCATTGTGGAAGAAATGGTCATCTGAAAGAAAAATGTGAGACTCTGAAAGGAGTAAAACAAAGGCAGGAGAAGTTTCTCAAATCGAGAAAAGTTTTTGTAAAAGAGAAAAGGGTACCTGGTCCCAAATACCATTTTACCAAGAACACATTGTCCCCATGGACATGAAGGTTTCTCATTAAGCCTTTTGACAATTTTTGGGAACTCCATCTTAAGTGGGTTCCTAAGTCTAATAAGTGATTTTTGTGCAGAAGAGAGGAAACAATCAATGTTGGTACATGAATAGTGGATGCTCAAGGCATATGACTGGAGACACTCAAAACTTCCTCTCTTTAGAAGCACACCAGGGCGGTGGTATGTCGTTTGGTGGTGGAAAGAAGGGTTTCATTATCAGAATTAGGAAAATAGAAAGATCATTAGATCATTTCATAGACAATGTACATTATATGAATGGTTTGAAATACAATCTCTTAAGTGTATCTCAAATTTGCGATAAGGGAAATGAAGTTAAATTCCTATCTGATAGTTTTTGGTTACTAATTGTGTAACTAACAGGGTTGTTATGTTTGCCAAAAGAGTAAAAAATATGTATGTTGCAGATCTTGACTCAGTAGAAGGGGACACCCTTTCATGTCTAAGTGCTCAAGCCGACAATGCAAATCTATGGCATATGCAATTGGGACATGTGAGTTCATCCTTGCTAAACAAGCTTGCTGCAGGGGACCTGGTCTGTAGATTGCCAAAGCTGAAGTTTTCTGACAACAAAGTCTGTGATGCCTGTGTAAGGGGGAAACAAACAAGATCATCCTTCAAAACCAAGAAGGGTGTGAGCACAACCAAACCCCTAGAACTCCTCTACATGGATCTCTGTGGACCTGTCAGAGTTCAAAGCAGAGAAGGTAAGAAATATATTCTGGTAGTTGTTGATGATTTCTCCAGGTTCACCTAGAACATGATTTTGTGGACTAAGGACGAGACAGCCGGACTACTGATCACCTTTGCCAAAGCAATTCAACTGAAGGTAAACTGCAATATAGCTAGCATCAGATCCGATCATGGCACAGAGTTTGAAAACTCTCAAATTGAAGGCTTTTGTGCTAAAAATGGAATTCATCACAATTTCTTTGCTCCAAGAACTCCTCAGTAAAATGAAGTTGTTGATCAAAAGAATATAACATTTGTGGATATTGCTAGAACCATGTTGATTGACTCAAGGCTTGCAATGAATTTTTGGGCAGAAGCTATCAACACAACTTGCTATGTTACAAACAGGTGTCTCATCAAATTCGTGATCAAGAAAATGCCTTATGAGTTACTGAATGATAGGAAACCTTCAATTGCTCATCTGAAGCCATTTGGTTGCAAATACTCTGTATTGAATAATGGAAAGTATGATCTTGGCAAGTTTGATGCCAAAAGTGATGAAGGGGTGTTTGTTGGATACTCTTCTGCCAGCAAGGCATACATAGTTTTCAACAAAAGAACTCTATGTGTTGAAGAGAGTATGCATGTGATATTTGATGAATCTGATGATAAGAGCAAGGATTAACAATAAAGACATTGATATGGATGAACTGATGAAGGGTCATGTCAAGGTAATCCAAACTCCTGTGAGTGAACAACCTTCAAAGAAAGAAAAGGGTGTAGAACTCACAGAGGAACCTGGTCCCTCCGGTGCAACTCAGGATGGAGATTCTCAGAACCCAGAGCTTGAAGAAGATGAATCTGCTGGTGGTATTGAAGAAGAGATAACAAGAAGTCTAGATGGAAACATCAATCTTCTCATTTGTTGGACAATCTTGTTTCTCCACTAGACTCTGGAACACAAACTAGATCCAAAACAAGAAATCTAGTTGCATATTCAGCCTTCATATCCACCCTTGAGCCCACGAATATCAAGGAAGCCTTGAATGATGTTGATTGGGTAACATCAATGCAGGAAGAACTACATCAGTTTGAGAGAAGTAAGGTATGACACCTGGTCCCCATACCCCTAAACAGAACCATTATCGGGACTCGATGGGTCTTTAGAAACAAACTTGATGAGCATGCGATCATCACTAGAAATAAGTAAAGACTCGTGGTACAAGGATATAATCAAGATGAAGGGGTTGACTATGATGAGACCTTTGCTCCTGTAGACAAAATAGAAGCCATTAGAATCTTAATAGCTTTTGCTGCCCACATGGAGTTCAAACTGTTTCAAATGGATGTCAAGAGTGCATTCCTGAATGGGTATCTGAAGGAGGAAGTGTATGTGAAACAACCTCTAGGTTTTGAAGGTGCTGATTTTCCAAACCATGTGTTGAGGCTGGATAAGGCTCTGTATGGTCTAAAGCAAGCTCCAAGAGCTTGGTATGAGCGCCTTTCAAAATTCCTTCTTGCAAACGGGTTCAAAAGAGGTAAAATTGATAACACTTTGTTTCTAAAATCCAGAGGCAAGGAGTCGTTGATTGTGCAGGTATATGTAGATGACATTATCTTTGGAGCTACTTCGGACTCACTGTGCAAAGGTTTTGCTGATTTGATGAGCAGTGAATTTGAAATGAGCATGATGGGAGTACTTACATTTTTCTTAGTGCTGCAGATCAAATAGTCACCTCAGGGCACCTCAATATGCCAAGAGAAGTACATAAAAGAAATGCTCAAAAAGTTCAACCTGCTTGAGAAAATAGTTCTTGATACTCCTATGAGCACAAGTGTGAAACTTGACCTAGATGAAGAAGGAGTTGATGTTAATTAGACCATGTACATAGGAATCATTGGGTCACTTCTTTACTTCACTTCAAGCAGGCCTGACATAGTCTTTAGTCTAGGAATGTGTGCTAGATTCCAAGCAACACCAAGGGAATCACACTTGAAGGTAGCTAAGTGAATATTGAGATACCTAAAGGGAACACATGACCTGATCCTCTTCTACCCCTTCAGGTGACTCTTTTGATCTAACCAGTTATGCTGACGCTGACTATGCAGGTTTTGTTGTTGATCGAAAAAGCACGTCAGACATGGCTCATTTCCTCGGATCAACACTGATTTTATGGGGGTACCAAAAAGCAAAACTCAGTAGCCTTGTCCACAACAGAAGCAGAATATGTGGTTGCTGCCTCATGATGTGCTCTGCTCTTATGGATCAAGCAACAACTTGAAGACTTTGGTGTCCTCACAGACACTATTCCCCTCATAATCGACAACACTAGTGTAATGAACATGGCCAAAAATCCTGTTCAATAGAAGAGGACTAAACACATAGATGTGAGGCATCACTTTTTGAGGGATAATGTTGAGAAGAAGAATGTGGTGATGAGATTTTGCAAGACAGAAGACCAAGTGGCTGATATCTTTACAAATCCGTTGAGCAAAGAAAATTTTGTCAAAAACAGACTGAAATGCACAAAGTCACCTGATTTCATGAACAACTTGCATGAAACTCCTCTTTTGACTATGTTAAGAGGGGCAGATATCTATACAAGTTGTTTTGCTTTTCGTTTGAGAATTCACATATGGTACCTTACTGCAGGTACACACTCATGACATGTTGGCTAGAGGGAAGATTCACTCATACATGCAGGGCCATCTAAAGAAAGGGACCTGGTCCCCCAAAGGTTAGTATCATTTATGCTACACAACTATCTGTCAACGGTCACTGCCACATGTCCTTCCCCTATTTATCGTGTTAGTTTTAGACGTCCTTTCACTTTAAATCCAAACGTTGCTACTGTTCAATAACCATATACCCTTCTTAAATATACCCCCTTAAGTGAATTCAACTATTCTAATCTCTTCCTATATTTTCTTTGAATTCACTAGTTGTGTTTAGTCTGTTTTCCCCTCGCATCAAAATATCTAAGTCTTCTTCTTTTTCAAAGTTTCATGTCTCCTAAGAAATTGAAAATCCCAGTTCATTCAATTTCTCAATTCCTCCCACCGAAGAATCTTCTTCTGCACTAATCTGTGGTGTTGGTGAGACTACGAATCTAACACACCCACACTGAAGTGGCGGCGTCTCCTGCTCTTTAATTTGGGGAAATCTTACCGTGTTCTCCCACTTTAGTTCTATCCGGTGAGAAATCCAAAAATTATGAGGCTTAGTCAGTTGTGAAGCCCAGTCTTGGAACCCCCACTGAAGAACTTCAAGTTGCGTCTAGGGTTGTGTCATCTTTCATGTCTGAGCGACTTTTTCAAGGGGATTTTCCTGAAGGAAAGGGTCCAAAATCCAATATCTCAGTAGTAGCAGCAGAACTGGTTGCTGTACAAAGTTTGGCTTTCCTCAGAGGAGATGTTCAACTAACTTTGTTGGAACAAGAGTCGAGATCGCCGAAATAGGTTCCCCTCAATGCCCAACTCATGTTCAACCAAACTCCTAAGTCTTTTGATGGCAATAGTAAAGAAGATAGGGAGGAAAAAGAAGAAACTCCCTTGGTTTGGCATAGAAAGGGGGTTAGAGGTGTTATTTCCTCAACACTGGTTGTCCCAGATCTAGGAGGATTTGATGTTGTTCGTGAGACCAAACTTGAAAATAAACCTACTGAGTCTGAGCAGGAAAGGAAAATAAAGGGTAAAGAGAAGATGGAAGAAACTCACAAAAAGGGGGACAAGAAAAGATATGTCACAAAGGGAGATGTGCAAAAGATGATGAGAAGTGCCATAGCAGCAAATGAAATTCAAACAGAAAGAAACAGGAAGAGAAGAAGAGATGGTTTTGTGCCTGAGGTTCCTACCTCAACTCTTCTACCTGTAGGGTCTAGTGAGACTGAATTTGATGACATTGTTATAGCTATGACTAAACGAAGGAAGGAAGCAGAGATTGAGAGGGTTAAATCTAAAAGGGGTCACAAGCCAATGAAGAAATCTCCAGTAAAGAAGGAGAGCTTGAGTAAAAAGGTCACTATGAAACCAAAGCCCGTCAAGGAATGAGTCCTCGTGTTGAAAAACAGGTTGAAGAAAAGGTGATGACAAGGGAAGAGCTTATAGCAGAGATGGAGAACCAAAAGATGTTGAATGACAAAGTGTTCAACCCTGAAATCATAACAAAATTCGGTATGTCCAACCTTTTTGATTGTGTATCCCTACAAGGTTGGGGTCACCTATTTGAGGGCCCAACACCATAATTGCATGAGCTAGAAATGTGTGATTTCTACTATAAAATGGAGGTTCTAAGTGATGGGGGGGGGGGGGGAGGGGGTTAGGACTACTGTTAGAGAGGTCAAGATGTCTCTGGATGAGGAAACTTTGGGAATCATTATGGGCGTGCCTGTGAGAGGGATCCGATCAATAGAAGGCTGCAAACCCTCTAGTGAGTTCACTAAATAGGCCACAAAGTGCGGGGACATCAAACGTGCAGGTCTGCCAAAGAAATTTCTCAAAGGGGAGTACCAGTTGATATTTGAATTTATCAATAATGTATTGGTACCAAGGACAGAGAAGAGAACTGTAACATTTGCTGTTGATCTATTTCTCATGGAAAAACTAGATGAACTCGAGGAAATCAATCTTCCTGCTATAATGCTTGACCATATGCACAGGGTGATGACTTGGAAGTCAGCCAAACATGACATTCCTTATGGCTATTTGTTAAACCATATATTCAAACATTTTGAAGTACCTCTTGGTCGTGGGGTACCTGGTACTATTAAGCAGATGTTCACTGTTGTCACTCTCTTGGAGTGTGAATGTGTTGAGGGAAAGGTAAAGGGTAGGTCTCAGGTGTCAGATCTTCTAGAGCAGCAAGCCTCCCTCAAAAGAGAGTTGACTAACCTCACAGTGATCCTAAATGATAAGGAGGTCGAGATTGCACAACTCAAAGCTCAGTTGCAGAGGGCTGTCTCCAAGAGACCTAGTACCAATGTCGTGGATGGCAAATGCCTTACTCAGTGAGGAAGTCAAAGCTCTCAACTAGCAAATCATTCAAGCTCATGTTGATGCAAATGAGCGAATGTCTTTGCTGATGAGAACTCTTACTCCCCCTCCCTCTCCGTCCTAAATGTGTCTTGTCTCCCGTTTTCCTTCCCCTCCTATCTTACTTTAAGTGGCAAGTGTACTATTTTGGCTGCTTACTGTGGTCAGCTCTGTGATCTAATGAAAATGTTTCTTGTGCCTTGTCTTGTATGCTTTTATCTTCTCTATTACTGCTTACTTATGCATGCACAATGTGGCCCATGGCCCTGAATTCCTAATGTTTTGCATGCAGTCTGTGTATGTTTACTGCTACTCCTTTTCAATGATGTCAAAAGGGGGAATAGATTGTATAATTGTTGTAAAATTAGCGTCTAGTAGAGGATGGGGTTACTAATAGGGGGAACTGGAACTGGCCATATGTCTTGTGCTTAGTACAATAGCGAGGGATATTACTGATAGGGGGAATTAACGTTTTTGAATGTATGAATGTTAAACTCATGTGAGGAGCTGTCATGATTGTTTGTCATCATCAAAAAGGGGGAAAATGTCAAGTCTTAATGCACCCAGATGTTTTGATGATCTCTATTGACACCCAGTTTTGAACCTCCGCAATATAAATTAATCATTGAGTTTCTTAAATTCCAAACGATTTGGAATAATTGACTTTATAAAATCTTAAATATTTTTTCAAGACATTTTAAGTAATTTTGTCATTTTTATAATTTTTAAAAAAATTTTAAAAAATAATTTATATGTTCTATATATAATTTTGTATATATTTATTTTATTAATATTTGAAAATCATCTCAAAAGATTTTACATTTTGCTTAAGTATTTTGTTAATTTAGTTTGGTTTAAATTATGATTTTAATTTTGAGTCATTTAAGTTTAATTAAGTTTATTATTTTATTTCATTGAAATTAAGAAGCTCGCTAATTAATTAATATGAATTCATTTTATTTAATGGTTAGCCGAATTAACCCAAATTAGTCCAAAATCGCTACATCTTTAAGCAATATAATTAGCCCAAATTTTAAGCTCAAAATTAACTACACTTTCACTCCATTTTTGAATCCATTACTTTCAGCCAAATATTGGCCCAATACAATTTAGATTAGGCCCATTCTTAACTCCCATTCAATTCCCAGCCCAACCCCAATTCATTTTCCAGCAACAATAACCCAAAATCACTAAATGACCCATCAACCACAATCCAACATACACACAACAACAATATACGTACATACACATATCGACCCGACCCCAATACGCATCTTCTTCTTCTTCCAGACGCAAACCCAGAAATCCAGCGAAAAATCCCAACTACCATGTAGAACCCATAACCCTAGCAGCCTAATCGATCACCTAACCTGGGGGGGGGGGGGGGGGGGGGGGGGGGGGGGGGGGGGGGGGGGGGGGGGGGGGGGGGGGGGGGGGG